>CM041780.1:264769201-264864398 GCA_023374045.1 Limonium bicolor
AAGTTCAACCGGGAAGGAAAAGGAAGAAGAGCTTACCGGTTTGTAATTCTTCCACTACTGCTACTGTGGTGCGTGGGTGTAACAGGGGGAAGAAGAACTACTGTAATGCTACTGTGATGGGGAAAAGGATTTGGCAAGCAGGGCTGTAGAGGGCGTGAGGGAAAAGAAAGGAAGTAGCTTCCTTATTACTTGCTGTTGTACAAGATGAGCAGAGAGTGGGGAGTTGTGGTGTGAACAGATCAGGACAGAAAAGAGGATGATGGGATGCAGAAGTTGTCATCGGTTTTGGAGAGGAGAAAAGAATGAAAGTGATAGTTGCAGCATCTACGATCAGGACTGGGAAGTATGGTAAGGTAGAGAAGCTTGTACCATGTTGTACTTTTATTGTTAATTTAACTTATGCTAATGATGTTTATTTTTTTGGTGCAGGTTTGTGCAGGTGGAGCCGGCTGGATTATTGGAGGGAGTTTTGAAACTTTTCCCCCTTTATAATGTTGTAATATTTGTGGTGTATATATGCAAGTGTGACCGTATTGTATTTATATGAATTGTTATGACATTTTTGATTTAGGAGTGTGTGTATATAGGTACATGTTTGTGGCTCTAGTTTGTTTAGGGTATATAAACTATTTATATAATTATAATAAGGTATACTTGTGGTATTTAACACATGTAATAATGTATTACATGTGGTATTAGATTCACGACAAGTAATAATGTTTTTGACTGTCTATGAACCTATATGTTACTTAATTCTTCTAGGAGTTATATGTCTCCTTAATACATAAATATGTATATATATATATATGTATATATATATATTTCTAATTATTACGGGATTATTTCCCTTAATCTAATGTTATAATATTAGGGGTATTTCAGTCTACCCCCCTTAAAAGGACTTCGTCTCGAAGTCGTCTAAATCGAATACGTACAAAGCTACCCAATGAAACCTCAAGGTATCCGCCCAGCCTATCAGTTTTAAGGTTCCAATGTAATCCATTCTATTCAACCAACAATTTCCAATCCAAACCAATACATATGTCATATATATATGTCACAAGTCCCGAAGGACATCCATACTCAATAGTTCAAGTGCTCTAGGCACGTACACATCACCAAACACATCTCAGGAGCTTAAAGCACGCCAATACAACAATCTACATACACCATAAACAACCAACATACACACCATAAAGTAACACCACAACAACACAAAATGGCTAATATGCCAAAGGCTCTACCCCCCTTAAAAAGGGTTACGCCCCGTGACCCCCGAAGTATTGAACAGCCGCTAAGAGAAGAGGGCTGGATACTTCTCTCGCATGGAGTCCTCTAACTCCCATGTCGCCTCCTCGATCTCATGATTCGACCATAGAACTTTGACCATTCTGATGGTCTTGTTCCTGGTCTCTCTAGTCTTGGAGTCTAAGATGCGAATCGGGATCTCTTCGTATCTAAGTGCAGGGTCTAGCTCGAGTCGTTCGGGCTCTAATATGTGTGAGGGGTGAGGCACGTATTGCTTCAGCTGAGACACGTGGAATACGTCATGCACTCTCCCAAGCTCGGCAGGTAAGTCTAACCTGTAAGCTAAAGGGCCCACTCGCTCAGTGATAAGGTACGGCCCTACGTACTTAGGGCTAAGCTTGCCCTTCTGCCCAAACCTGAAGATACCCTTCATAGGCGAGACTCTAAGGAAAACTCTGTCGCCAACTGCAAACTCAAGTGCTCTCCTCTTAAGATCTGCATACGATTTCTGTCTATCCTGTGCGATCTTCATGTTCTTTCTGATTTGCAGCACATCTTGCTTTATCTGCTCAAGGTAATCAGGGCCTAAGACAATATTCTCGCTGGCTTCATCCCAGCAGAGAGGTGTCCTACAAGGTCGGCCATACAACGCCTGAAATGGCGGCATCTGAATGGATGCGTGATAACTGTTGTTGTAGGCGAACTCAATCAAGTGTAGGCGATCTATCCAGCTATCCTGAAAGTCTAGCGTGCATGCTCTCAGCATGTCCTCTAGTGTCTGGATGGTCCTCTCGCTCTGACCATCTGTCTGAGGATGGAAAGCGGTACTCAACTTTAGCCTGGTACCCAAGGCCTCCTGTACTTGTCCCCAAAACCTCGAAAGGAATCGAGAATCCCTATCTGACACTATAGTCTTAGGTACTCCATGGTGCCTAATGATCTCTCTCTGGAAGACGTCCGCTAACTTCGGGACCTTCCAGGTGTCCTTGATGGGTATGAACTTCGCCACCTTAGTCAATCTATCAACAATAACCCAGATGGTGTTCGCGCCTCCCTTAGTCGGGGGAAGGCCGACTACGAAGTCCATAGACAAGTCCTCAAACTTCCAATACGGGATGGGCATAGGCTGCACCAATCCTCCTGGTCTTCTGTGCTCGAACTTGACCTTCTGACAAGTCAAGCAGCGATTAACAAACTCCGCTACATCCTTCTTCATACCACTCCACCAGAAATGGACCTTTAGGTCCTTATACATCTTCGAGGAACCTGGGTGGATGGATAAGGATGAGCAATGGGCTTCCTGTAAAATCTTCTCTTTTAACTCTGGGCTCGACTCTGGAATACATAATCTGCCATTTAATCTGATCAACCCGTCGTCACTGAGTGTGAAGTCGTATTTCTGCCTTTGGAAGATGCCGTCAACCAACTGCTGCCGAATGGTCTGTATGTACTGGTCGCCATCCTGGGCACAGCGTACTTCGTCGACTAAGCTGCTGCTAGCTGACATGGCATATAAGGAGTGAGCTCTCCTGCTAGGGCATCGGCTACTACATTCGCCTTCCCTTCCTTGTACTTCATCAGGTCGATGTCGTAGTCTTTTAGGAACTCGACCCATCGCCTCTGCCTCATATTCAGCTCCTTTTGTGTGAAGAGATGCTGAAGGCTCTTGTGGTCGGAGTAGATAGTCACTGTGACTCCGTACAAATAATGACGCCAAATCTTCAATGCAAATACCACTGCGCCTAACTCCAAATCATGCGTAGGGTAGTTCTCTTCATGCTTCTTCAGCTGGCGAGAGGCATAAGCAACAACCTTGCCATGCTGCATGAGTACACACCCTAATCCCGTACCTGAAGCATCACAATACACCTCGAACCCATCGGTCCCCTCAGGAATAGTCAGTATGGGTGCCGACGTCAGTAGGTCCTTTAGTGTCTGAAAGGAGCGCTCACAATCATCTGTCCATATAAACTGAGCGTCCTTCTTCATCAGATTCGTCATAGGCTTGGCCACCTTGGAGAAATCCTGGACGAATCTCCGGTAATATCCGGCCAAACCTAGGAAGCTACGAATATCGGTGACTGTCTTCGGTCTCGGCCAAGTCTTAACTGCTTCTATCTTTGCTGGGTCAACTGATATGCCACTGGCTGAAATGATATGTCCAAGAAATGCTACACTGTCTAGCCAAAACTCACATTTCGAGAGCTTGGCGTAGAGCTGATTCTCTCTCATGATCTCTAGGACTCGTCTCAGGTGAGCCTCATGCTCCTCCTTAGTCTTAGAGTAGACTAGGATGTCATCGATGAAAACCACCACTGAGGTGTCGAGCTGCTCTCTGAATAGACGGTTCATGAGATCCATGAATATAGCTGGCGCGTTCGACAATCCGAACGGCATCACAGTAAACTCATAATGGCCATAGCGTGTACGGAAAGCTGTCTTCTCTATGTCTCCCTCAGCTATACGAATCTGGTGGTAGCCTGATCTGAGATCGATCTTCGAGAAAACAGAAGCTCCTCTCAACTGGTCGAATAGATCGTCGATACGTGGTAGAGGATACTTATTCTTCACAGAGACTGCATTCAACTCTCGGTAATCAATGCAAAGTCTCATACTCCCATCCTTTTTCTTCACAAATAATACCGGTGCTCCCCATGGAGACACACTCGGTCTGATGAATCCCTTCTCCAGTAAATCCTCAAGCTGAACCTTTAAACCTTCATCTCGGCTGGTGCCATCCTGTAGGGTGCCTTAGCTATAGGCCCCGTCCCCGGTACTAGGTCGATGACGAACTCAACCTCCCGCGCAGGTGGCATGCCTGGCAACTCGTCAGGAAACAGATCAGGGAAGTCGGACACTATGGGGATGTCCAACTCCATCTGCTTCTCCTGTCTCGTATCATGCACATAGCATAGGTATGCAGGCTGTCCCTTTCTCACCTCCTTCATCAAGGTCAAGGCGGACACCAGCTTGAATGTCGGCTCTCTAGGAATGCTGCGGTAAGAAACGGTCTTGCCACTCGGGCTCCTGAGTAGTAATCTATGCTCTGCACAGTGTAGTCTGCCCTTGTGCTTCTGTAGCCAATCCATACCCATGATAATGTCGAATCCCAAGCCTCTAAACTCTATCAATTCAGCTGGGAATGTCTCGCCTCGTATGTTGATTAGTAGGTCGGTGTAACATCCCGAACACGTCACTTTCTCTCTCGATGGCAAGGTGACAGAGAAGTCTGGAAGTGGCTCGGGGGTCAATCCCAACTTCTTCGCGAAAGAAGAGGATATGAAGGAGTGGGTTGCCCCTGTGTCGAATAGGATTGAGGCTTCGATGTCGTTTACAGGAAAGGTACCTGAGTGTTAAGATTTTCTAGGTTAGTACTACGGTTTAAATCTCTTTAATCGGAAGTGGTTAGTTTGCCATGAGTCTTACCAGTAATGACATTGCCATACTCCTTGGCCTGTGTCATGTTGAGGATATTGAGGGTACATTCCCTTTCGGGTTCATGGCCTGAATTAAGATTGGTAGGAGAAATGAGTGGATAAGTGTTTAGAAAAATGTCAAAATGTCACCAAAATGTCACTTTTATTAATGCATTAATCATTACACCATCTTGCATACATGGTTTACAACTTAGAAATAATATCAATACTCTCTAAAGGTGGGTTGGTCGTGTTAACCGAAGGTGTGGTGGTGCGGTGTTCAGCTTGATCCGCTTGATCCCGTGGTATACTAACCTCGAATCTCCACCAAATATTAATACATCTCCTGATCTTAGGACTAGCTTATGTGCTAGGTCCATTCTCTTCTGATCGCCGTATAGAAATTCTGCGTCATCACCCATGGAGAACGATACTACTGGAATTCCCTTGGAGATGGACTCGGTCGTCTCATCTCGGTCTTGGTGTAATCCCAATCGTCCCTCTTTCTCGTAGAAGTTTACAATGCATATGTCGGCTTCAATGTTGGGTATCGGGTTTTCTTCAAGCTGCTGCGCAATCTCTACCGCCTTCTTCACTAAGGTCTTAAAGATTTCGGGTATCCTAGGCACTCGCATCCCCTCTAATTTCCTAACCTCGTGATAAGTCCGTGTTTGCGGATCCCAGTCTCTACCTAAGCACATCATATGTAATTTCATTTTTGACCCACTAACATATCCTGGTACATAAAAACCTCCTAACCCTCTACCCAAGTCTCTACACTCATCTAGGATATGGATTTGTTCATTGAGGGTTAAGAATTCTTTGAGTAGAATCATGCCCGGCTGGATGACTTTGCATTTCTCGTATGGATGCTCCCGTTCTTCGTCGAGGTGTATAGGTGGTCTTGGTCTTGAAGGTAGGGAGTAATAAATATCAAAGCTACCTAAAATGTGAGAGTTCTCCTAATTAAGTTCTACTAAGTCGATTTAATTCACAGAACATGGTGGAAAGCATTTAACACACAAACATGCTTTTAATGCACACTTTTGGGTCTAGAGTTACCTGGAGCGCGCTGAGCACTAGCCTCAGCGCCTGATGCTCCCGCATAATTTAGTGTCGTCGGTCCCTGGGCCACGCCCTTCCCCTTCTGTAGTCTCGTATCAACAGTAGAACGTTCGAGATGTGTGGGCTGTGGGACTCCGGATCCTCCAGCTGAGGTCCTCTGAGTGGTTCGAGGTGGCAGATAGTTTCGGCTACTTGGGTTCTTGTGGCACTCGAACTCTCGGTGGCCCTGGATTTTGCAATATCGGCACTCCACCATGCGGCCGTTGCAATCGACCCCGGGATGATCTCTCCCACAACGCTTGCAGTAGAAGTGGCGTCGGGGCTGTCCGGTGCCTGATGGAGATCATCATTTAGTTAGTATAGGAATGAATAGGGTAGAAAGTTCGATTCATATTGAAGGTAGGGTATACTTACCCTTGGGTGGCATGGACCTCAGTGGCTGGGCCTCTAGGGGTGGTCCGGTCAACTGCGGGATGGGCTCCTTTCCCTTAGACTTGTGGTGGCCCTGATGTCCTGAGTGTCCTTTCTTCTTGCCAAAGAACTTCCTGTAAAAGGTTTAAGGGTTAATGATCATATCAATTAAGTCTTAAGGTAACCAAGTACCCAGGGAGGTAAGTTCTTACTTTCCCTTCTTTGAGCTCTCGCCCTGAGAAGTTCCCCCACTCTCAGACCCCCTCTCCGGGTTCTTCTCTTCCTCGGTCCGAGAGTCTCCTCTCGAGTCTGGAGCATCAGCTCCGTCCTCGAGGCCGCATCATAACACTCCTGAAATCTCATAAATCAGTCTTCGCTCAATCAATCAATAATTCAATTAGACAAGATTTAAGGTGTTCTTTCTTATACCTGAATAGTCGTGTAGAGTGTAGCCCCCATGGCAACCTGTATGCGGAATAGCAGTCCGCCCCGGAATTTCTCGACCTTCACGGTCTCTGAGTAGTCCACGCCGGGTATGAAGTCTAGCAAACTAGTGAACCGAGCGTAGTACTCGTCCACTGTCATGCTGCCCTGAGTAAGCGTCTCGAACTCACGACGCTTCTTTTGCTTCAGATGAGCTGGGTAATACTTACCCCTCAGCAGCTCTACGAATGACGTCCAAGTGAAGTCAGGTGAGGCGAGGTGGATGTCCTTCACTAACCGCCACCACGTGCTGGCTGCGTCCTTCAAGTGGAAGGCAGCAATGGCGACTCTCTGGTCGGCTGGTACGCGCAGGGCCTCGTAGGCCTTCTCATGCTCCACTATGAAGCGCTCTAACGCTATCGGGTCGGGCTCTCCAGCGTATGTCGGTGGTCGGGTCTCCGTGACGGCCTTAAGCCAATTCGTCTCACGGGGTGGTAGTGGATGGGCTGGTCCTCCTCCTGCATGTGCTCCAAGCTGCGTGAGGACAGCCGCCACTGTCTCGGCGAGGCCCGGAATAGTGGGGCCCTCACCACCCCCTCGGCCTGCTCCTCGGCCTCTAGGTCTACCAGACATCTGTAGTATGGTATATAGTATGATTACTCAGTAATCTATCGTATGTAGATAGTGGATATTGATATGCCCTAGGGCAAGTAAATCACGCAATTTGCGTCACAAGAAGGTAATTACACTAGAACAAGTCGGCTCGCTCCTCACAGACGTTTCCCGTACTTTCCCAATCCTAAGCTCACTGTCGTAAACCTAACTTCTCGTCATCAGAGCGGGACTCCGCTCTGATACCACTTTTGTAACACCCCCCGTTATTTACGCCCCTAATGCAATATTAACTAACGCGAATCGTAGCAGAAAATAAAAGTGTCGCAGCGGAATTTAAAACCTAGTCGTCTAAAACCCGGGTGTTACCGCCATTGCTCACCCATGCGAGCAATGAAGCGTCCATCTCTACAGCTAAATCATTATTACAACCATTTCCACTGTGATGACGAGGTGATAAGCTAATACCGAATTACAACATTTAATATCCAAATATTTACTAGTGAGCAGCCTACCTAACTATACCGATAGTTCAAAAAAATGGAATTGTTAACCCTAAAGTAATCTCGAGAGGTATGCTGCTAACTAGCTCTCCAAAAGTATGACAGTGAGCTGCTAATAGAATCCCCAAATGATGTTGCAAAATACAAAAGAAAGAGTCCGAATGCAACACAAAAGTCGAGGTCGCCTACCCCGATCCGGCTCGCAACACGATCAAGTACCTGTAATGGGGGCCGTATAGGCTCAGCGAAACGCTGAATATGCTAAAGTGTAATCCTAGACCCTTTAGGTCACTTAGGTTAATTAGCCGTCTGAACATGAGGTTAGTTACATGCTGGTTCATTTTACAAGTTTTATGAATGACAGTACATAACATAGATTAAACACATAGCAATCCATCAATGTAATGATCCATGCACACACACAATACACAACCTGCGATATACAACATTGTATGACAACCATACGAACACGCAATTATTTCCACTAGGGTAATCGTAGTTTTCCTCTGAATTATGTTAGTCACCATTAAGTCTTATTTCCAATACCGAGGGCGTCATGTTAGGACAACCCGTAAGTAACCTTACTGGACAGTAGTCCTTCCGTACACACGAGGTGCTCATTGCCAAGGATCATTCGATCCTGGGGCTTCCACTTGCCTAGTCAAGGCGTCCATGAATGGCCGAAGCCGTGTGCCAAAAGCGGCACCCTTTGTCCAACAGTCTATCTAGGCCCGTCAGAATATAGAGGGAGTCGGTCCGATACGGACGTTATACTCCGGTGATCACCAATGCGCAACCAACTAGTCGAAACTAATTGGATTTCCATACCATGTACCTTAACCATCACTCTCCAAGATGTGATTAATCCTTAATCAACTACTCTAAGTAAGTGCTTAGGTTTTGGAGAAGTATTTACCCTTTATTACTTTGGAGTCTCATGGACTTCCCTAGAATTAGTCTAGGTTATAGTCATGTTCGGGTATTCAACTCTAGAGACTGGGGATCCCGAGTCTCATTCCTAAGGGTTTTACTTAGGTCCATATGGATAATGTTTTTCAGACGGTAAAATTCCAATCAAACGAACAATCACAGTAATGTTGTCCGAAGACGTCGTGCACAATAATAATCGCGTAGAAATCAACATTTAATCCATACAACATGCATAGCAACCATATCGCTCTTGTCACATAGTCAAGCAACACCCGAACCAAGGCTTCCCTCAGAGGTTCGAACCACACAATGAACATACCTTTCACCGATGAGCGCTCACGTAAAAGTCCCCGTGAAATCTCTAGCGCTCGTTATGCCCGTGTCTACCCTCTCGCACCTCTGGTATACACGTGATTCGAATATCAGTATACTTACATAGCTCGAACTTATCTAACCGTTCTATATTTAAATTATTATCGTCGTCGTTTTCACGTTTATACTTGCATTTTGATAACTATGAATTGCAATTCCGCATTATGTCTATTATAGCGCCCCTCGTAATAAATTTCCAACCTAGTAATATATTTCCAACATTTGTCAACTTAGCCATGTCTTTATGAAATTGTACATGATATACAATGGCTCCGTGACAGTCCTCCCATAATATATCCTTCTTTGTTTTAACATAAAGTTACACTATATCATTCGAACTTTATAATATATAAGCTGTCTATACTTTGAAAATTCCCGAGTAACCTTTGTACTCCGGTAATCCTAATTTATTCCCATAAGTTCCGTTTATTTACAAAACTACCCCATTTTCTATAATTGTTATATTTCCGATCTTTTAATTTATAATCTAAGATGTCTCAACGTTATTATACATATGTATATATATTTGTTTACGAGTAACCCCGTAGACTATTCGAATTTTGTTATTCCCCACATCCTCCTCATGGTTACACTACAAACCCTTCTATTTTATAAACTTTCATTCCATTACGTAACCTTATATTATACACCTTAATTATTTAAATCCTCATTCTAAACCCAATTTTTTTCTAATTCCCAATAAACCCAAGGGTTTTAATATTCTCATTTAAATCACTATATTTTTGGTAATCACTTAAACACCACTAATCACTTTATAATTAGTTTTTTTAAAACTTAATATTTCTTTAAACATTTAAAATAACTTTTTATCATTTAATGTGGTCAACTCTCATATGTGGTCAAGGTTGGCCTCTTAATTTATCCTTTGACCCATTTGCTATATTTTTTTTTACGGGAATACCCCATGATTTCCTAGTTTTACAATTAACCACTAATTCCATAAAATTCACATGTTATACTTATTAAAATCTCTAAAATCATTCCTCCCGGTTACTATTACCATTTATGCCCTATATTTCATTTATTATATTTTACCCCCCATAAATGATTTATTTATTTATGTAAAATATTCGTACAAGGTTTTGGAAATTCATTTAAGCCATGATATAAGCTTATAATTATGTCTATGTTTTTCCGAGGTGTTATTAAGTAACTATGATCGCTAGAGAAAAAAAAAGGAATGGTTTTGCACCAGAAATTTATATGACTTTGTAAATCAACTTATAAATTAATTTAACGACTATTTGAGGCTTAAAACAATTATAATGGGGTGGTCTAAATATATGACCCTAAAAATAGCATAATAATTATTTTGAAATGTCGATAAAATATCTCTAGGATTATTCTAGAAACGGTTTATACAGGATTTTTCCCTTACCATTATTCTCAAGTTATTTCCTTATCATTCTCATATATATTTTGATTTAACTACCGTATATATATTCTACGGTTTTATTATTTTTTCTTCTAACCCATGTATATATATATTTTCGGTAAGATGCACCCAAATACTAAACGTGTAACTATACATTTCCAATATAACCGATTTTTTTTTTTTAACAACCCTTTTACGGTATAACAAGAATGAGTAGAATTATCATTTACCTTGTTAGTCACCACAAGGATCCCACAAATTTCTCACCAGCACAATTTTCTCAGCCTATTTATGTAAACAGGTATGCCTCTGGTTACGGTTTTTACAAGATTTTCTCAAGTTATTTCCTCCTTATCTATTACCAGAACTCACGTAGGCATATATATATATATATGTATATACTCATCGCATTCAGTATATAAAAGCATGGGGTTTAGCAATCTTTCAAAGTATTTAAATTTTAACCGTACTCCCCTTACCTTGTTTTTTTTTTTTTTATTATTTTGAAGGCTCTACGTGTCAGCTTGGTTCACTTGATTCCACCCTCTTTCTTGATGTCAAATGGTTGTAGCTTGGCAGAGCAGAAAAGGCTGGGATAGCGTTCAAACACGGACATCAGAAACAGAAAGAAAAATGTCAAGAACTAGCACTCTCGACAGGAAGCAGTGTGTATTAATATGGCTCTTTCCTACCGTATAAGACCAAGGAGATCCCTCCTGCTTGCTGTTCCAGTTTTTTTGTTCTTCCGTTGCCAAATCTGCAGGGGGCTTCTTCTGGAGGTGTTAATTTTCAGCTCACGAAGGAGAGCTGGGACAGGGTTTGAAACGTGAATGCACAAGCAGGGAAGGAGTGTTAAGAGGATGGCATTTTCTCTGGTACCAACATGACAAGGAAGGATATGTACTGTTGGAGGTTTCCTTACCGTTACAGTTCGAGAATTTCTTCCTTCTACTGGTGTTTATGTGGTGTTCTTGGACTGTTAAAACAAGGGGAGAGTTTCAGTATGTATATTTTTTTTTTGTCTCGTGAAACATGCAGAAAGAGAGCAGCTTACATAGCCATGCTCATGCTGGTTTTCTTACCTTGGTTGTTGAAGGTTCTTACAGCAAGTCTTGCATCTTGTTTTAGGCTCATTTAATGGGACGGTTTGGTGTAGTTTCTGCTCAGTAGAAGGGCTGGAAAACAGCTCCAGCAGTGAGCAAAAGAAACAGAAAGAAGGCTGAAAAAAAAAAAATGTGTGAAGAAGAAATAAAACAGAAGGAGATGCAGAGTATTACCGTGCCTATCCTTTGCTGTACTGAGGTGTGCAGATGGAGTTGCTAAGTGTTTTGCTACTGTCAAAGGGAGGAAGAACTGGAGTGAGGAGGTAGAGAAATGGAAGAAGCAGTCTTGGGAAGGAAGGAAAACCGTAAGGAGCTAGTGGAAACACATGGTAATATGTTACATTGTATATATATATATTTCTCTGTCGCTGCTGTTGCTCTGTTGAGCCGATGATGAATTCACTTGGGGCTCCTTGTGGTTTGCCCTAGAGTGGAGGAGGAGAGCAGTATTACTCTAGCAAGAATAATGTAGGAATCTGGTAAGGAAAGTTCAACCGGGAAGGAAAAGGAAGAAGAGCTTACCGGTTTGTAATTCTTCCACTACTGCTACTGTGGTGCGTGGGTGTAACAGGGGGAAGAAGAACTACTGTAATGCTACTGTGATGGGGAAAAGGATTTGGCAAGCAGGGCTGTAGAGGGCGTGAGGGAAAAGAAAGGAAGTAGCTTCCTTATTACTTGCTGTTGTACAAGACGAGCAGAGAGTGGGGAGTCGTGGTGTGTGACAGATCAGGACAGAAAAGAGGATGATGGGATGCAGAAGTTGTCATCGGTTTTGGAGAGGAGAAAAGAATGAAAGTGATAGTTGCAGCATCTACGATCAGGACTGGGAAGTATGGTAAGGTAGAGAAGCTTGTACCATGTTGTACTTTTATTGTTAATTTAACTTATGCTAATGATGTATTTGCTTTTGGTGCAGGTTTGTGCAGGTGGAGCCGGCTGGATTATTGGAGGGAGTTTTGAAACTTTTCCCCCTTTATAATGTTGTAATATTTGTGGTGTATATATGCAAGTGTGACCGTATTGTATTATATGAATTGTTATGACATTTTGATTTAGGAGTGTGTGTATATAGGTACATGTTTGTGGCTCTAGTTTGTTTAGGGTATATAAACTATTTATATAATTATAATAAGGTATACTTGTGGTATTTAACACATGTAATAATGTATTACATGTGGTATTAGATTCACGACAAGTAATAATGTTTTTGACTGTCTATGAACCTATATGTTACTTAATTCTTCTAGGAGTTATATGTCTCCTTAATACATAAATATGTATATATATATATGTATATATATATATATATTTCTAATTATTACGGGATTATTTCCCTTAATCTAATGTTATAATATTAGGGGTATTTCATCATAATGGCGGAAGCTAATATAATAGCGGATACAGTATAAGTTGATGCTATATAATGGAAGAGGATACGGTGTGCAATAAGCGACCGTTGTATAAGTATTGCTAAGTGATGGTATGACAAATAAGCCGGTGACAAGTATTATGTAATAAGAAATTCAGTAAAACACAGTGTAAATTCCTATCGCGATCGCATGAGAGATTTACTGTCGAGAGTTTACGCCTCTGCACTCTGTATGACTGAGTGTTTTGGTATTGCACTTGAGCAGTAATGATCAAGTGGGATAGCTAGGAATCCGAAGCATGGTAACGGTGGAGGAATAATGTTATAATGGCCGATGCATAGGAAATGCAAGGCCGCACCAATAAAAGAGTGCTTGTATAAAACCAAATATGGAGACATGATTAACAGTAAGTGACTACAGTAGCACTAACTGCCAAATATCGGTATGGAATATACCCCAAATATTGTAAATAGCTGAGAGAGCACTACACACTTGGTAGTAGCTTAATCTCAACCGACAATAAGTCGGTAGAAGCAAGTCAATCATTGCGAATTACATAGTAGTTTATGCTGTAAGCTACTGGAGAAATAGATGGAAAATTGTGAAACTCACCGAATTCGCTCAGGGTAAGAGATACCATGCGTCGGTTGAGAAACCATTTTTCCCAAGATAAGGGTAATACATTGGAGATGTACAATACATTAACAGTAACAAATGGGGCAAACCAGCTCTATAATTATCAGGGTTGCGCAACAGAGGCCAGTGAGCCCATGCGTCAGGTACCGGATATATATGGTGAATATGAATAAATGACTAGTTATCATTACCTAAAAGCCTCACAGGCCAGGACCGAAACCGGTTATGAGTTACAACTCCAATGCGAATTCTTGGTTTAGGGACTAAACCGCCAATATGGTTAAGATCCTCTAATCAGAATCCATGGTGTAATAGACCGCGTGGAGGTTAAAACACTTCACGACGGCAGAACGTTTTAAGCTAATGCTCAGTGATGATTACGTGGGCGTAATCCCTTTTAAGGGGGGTAGAGCGCAAAACCACTTAGTGTGTTTTACCGTACAAGTGTACGTGAACTAGGTGTGCATAGCACAAAATGATTGTTATGATGGTTGGCGCGTGTGTTATATAAACATACGCATTTATTTGTGGGTAAATTGTGGTAATTGCGCACAGAAGATGCGAATACCATTGTGGGAAGTGTGTTAGTACAAGTGGAAGGGAGTAAAGAAACTCCCGGGGAACTAAAACCCCGACGGTGCATAAATGTAAACCATGTATTGTATTTTGATAAAAAATATATGTATATATATATACAATGTGGTGATTTATGAAGGGTTATAAGACCGACATAGAACCTAGTGAGAATTAAATTTCCTAGGTAACTTGAATTAAGTTGGATTTGGGTGATGATTGATAGACAGAGTTCTATCCCTTGGAGATGTTATGATTATGACTAGAAGGATTCAAAGATAGAAAAGGGGATATGCTTGAATTAATTGTTGGTTGAAAATGGAGTGGGAGGTGAAACTTGATTATCATGAGATCAAGGGAAGCCGAACACAAATTGGGGTGGAAAGATAGTTCAACACTGATGCTGATCACATCAGGGTTGGGTGATTCTTGAAGCTCCCTATAAGTGATTACAAATAACCATGTTAAGAAAGATACAAGGAGCATAAACTGGACTTGGAGTTGTATGGTGTTTTCAAAAGAATTTTCAATTGGTGTTTTAAAAACAATCGATTAATATTTTGAATAAAAGACCTTCTTATACTTAACCTAGTAAAGAATATTTTTGTAGTACTTGCTCACGAGCTGAGGACGTATGAGCCTTTGTCTTCGGACCGGTGACATGAGAAGTACATATGTTGAAAATTAAGTGAATGTTTTGATCTCCCAAAGGAACGGGGACCAGAAAGTGTCCATCGCGACCGGGTTCTGCGGGATCACAATGTATATGTACTCAACATGGGACTTGAGCCCATGGAGAGATGGAAAAGGTATTTCTGTTTGATATACATGCTATGACATGTTGTTTGGTATGTGTGATAAAAGTTATTTGATTGTGATCTCCTAAAGTGTGTGCTATCAAGACCTATGAGTCTAAATGTGTTGTGTTACATAGACCTATGAGTCTAAATGTGGTTATGTCACCCAGACCTAAGAGTCTGAGGGATATTGTATGGGTGCAAGTGTGGTGAAGGTACCCGGACCATTGAGTCCGAGGTTACCATGTGAATATGATATTTTATGTATAATGTGGATATGTTGCCCGGACCATTAAGTCCGAGGTTGGATGTAAAGGGTGGTTGGTAATGGAAGTCTTGTGGCTATAAGTAATTCCCGTATTCTAATCCAATGATGCGAGGAAATGTGAACTTCGAGGACGAAGTTCTTTTAAGGGGGGTAGATTGAAATACCCCAAACCTTGGTATGTTGTTTAAATATCAAACTATGGTATGTAAAGGCTAAAAAGTGCCTTAGAAACATCAGTGGACAATTTAAAATTTAGTAAAGTGCAATAAAGCACTAAGACACAGTACGAGCAAAAACATGCTCTAAGCTATGAGTGAACTTGGTTAGGACCCAAAGAGCCTACCAAGACTTAATAACATTTAAGTATGAATTTATAAGGCTAATTAAGTCCTTAGGAAACTTTGGTAGACAATGAAACCAAACAAAACACAAGGTAATACCTTAAAGTCAATATGAGCAAAAATGTGCTCTAAGCTTGGGATAAATGTGTATAAGGCCTAATGGTCATACCTATGCCTTAATTATATGTTAATGAACATATTAAATCAATTACCAAAGAAAACCAAGCTTGAAAATAAGTTAAAACGCAAAATGTGCTTTAAGGAGTCTTAAAGCACGTTTTTGAAAAATTGTCTTGTAAATGAGTTTTGAATGGCTAAATGTCCATCATTACTCTTTAATTAACATGTGTACTATATAGTATCACATTTGGGTGGCCATATTAGTGGGAAATCAAAAATTTCACTTCTATGTGCCTTGTTATTAGTGAATAGTGATTTTTATAACTAGTTTGTAACATATAATGTTATAAGTGAGACAATTGATTAATAAAGTCTAAAGTACCCCTAGGTACTATTTGGGGCCGGTTTCTAAGGTGTGTGACTCACCACCCTTGTTAGTTTATTAAGAAAAGAAAGAATGACTAATTAGTATACTATTTGCTTTATAAGGATAAATATCTTAACAAAGCAACTTATCTCTTCATTCTCTTCTTTCCTCTCATTTCCCACGTTGGCCATCTTCTTCCTCCTCTCTCCAACGGTTCCAAACAGAACCATGACATTCTTCACCCTTCTTCACTTGTAACTTATGACTCCATGCTCCGAATTTAATTCCGAGACTACCGTTCTCTTAGTTGGAGCAAGCTCTACAACCTTCTTTCAAATCCTCAAAACCACCATTTTGGTGCCAAGGAGAACTTCCATGGAAGGAGCTTGAGCTAATATTTTTATGCCTTGTTGATCACCTTTGCTTCAAGGTAAGGAAACCAAAGAAAATCCATTTCCTCCTTTTTCATGTTGGCCGAAAATTAACCTCACCATGGTGTCTTTACCTTGCTTGTTTAGCTTCATTTGAATCTTCCAAGGGCTAGGAGGAGTCCTCTCTTGATATCTCAAGCTCTCTTTCCATTCCAAGGTAAAACAATTACCTTGATGTTTAAAACATATGTAACTAGGGTTTACAATGAGATAAAGCTTAAAGCTTATATACTCATTAATGTTGGTATATTGTTTAGTTGTTGGCAAGGAAAAATGCCTTACCGGTTTACAAGGAAACAAGAAGAAATTGTGAGGAAAAAGGTAAACAAGCTATCTCAATGTGGTTTAAATGCCTTAGGAAATAGCTTGATGCTTGTTAAAAACCTAAGAGCAATGGTAATGAGCTAGTAAAATGCTCTCAAGGAGTTTATTAAAGGATATGATTGTTGGGTGTATTGCAGGTCAAAGGCATTATTATGTGGGAAATTCAGTGTTTAAGGTTATGCAATTTAAGGGCCTAAGAGCCATGCATTTAAGGGCCTAAGTGCCAAGCAATTTAAGTTATGCACTATATTGTGATGTAGTGCTTAATGTGTGAAGTTTGTGTATAAAATGTGTTTGATGGATTTTAGGTGTTTTGGATGAAATAAGGTAGAAACCTAAGTGTTTGGATGTGGGTATACTAGAGAAGCTATGGCCAAATTTGGAAAATGTGTAAGAAGTTCTAAGTGTTGTAAGTGAGTCTTGGTGAACTAGGAAGGGTTAAAGGTGAATGAATGTTTACTTGAGAGGGAAACATGTGTTAAGTGATTAAGAGTGATGCAAGGATTTAGGCATTATCTTGGAAGTTTAGAAATCTAAGGTGTTCTTAAGATGTTTTAAGTCTTGGAGGAGTTGTCTAAGGTTAGGTAATGTTGGTGTTCAAAGAATAAATGATGTATAGGTAAGGTTTTGAGTAAGGAGTTTTAAGAGTTGTGAAAAAGAGATTTAGTTAGTAAAAAGGAGTCGAGTGATGATGATAAGGTGTAGAGGAAACACCTTGGTATTGTGTCATTATAGTGAAATGCCACCTAGAAATCATAAGGAGAAACATTGTAAGTGTTAGGAATTTTGTGGATATAAAGTTAAGGTTTAAGGCAATTAGGAAACATGTTTTGTGGGTGCTTAAGATCATCTTAAGGGAGTGTTTGAAGTGCCAAATGATGTTAGAACACATTAAGAAGCTTAGGAGAAGTTTGGTGAAGATTTGACAAAGTTTGGGTAAGCTTAGAGAGGACCGACCCAGGGGCCGACCCAGTTTGTGGGTCGGTCGAGCCTCTGTAAAATGTTTTGGAATGTGTTCGGTAATGGTCCGACCCAAAAGGGTGGGTCGGACATGGGTCGGTCGGTCAGTTACAAAGTGTGAAAAATGTTCGCACATGGACCGACCCAGAATGGTGGGTCGGACGTGGGTCGGACGGGCATGTTAATAAGGAAGTAAAAGGGTCTGTAATGGACCGACCCAGCTGTGGGTCGGTCGGTGGGTCGGTCGGACCAAAACATGGTTTAAGGTTATGAAATGAAATGAGATGATGGGGATTGGTAGGTAATGATGATATAAGGATGTTAAGGACATGTTAGGTGAGTTTTAATGACAATAAAGTGGGCTAAAAGTTGTATTAAAATGTGAAAGTAAAACAAGTTAAAAATGTTAAGTTATATAACTAAGTTAACGGGGGAAAATTAAGCATTGACATTAAATAATCAAGCAAACCCCGATGTTAATGAAAACACATGTGATGTTAACAGTTGTTCGAGAATTTGCTCGAGGAACATAGGTGGACGTGGTAAAGTGGACCCCGGTGACAGGTATGGTTTTCTTGCAACCTGTGTCCTAACGGATTACACCGGCTTGTATGCCAATATGTTTTATTGAATGTTTGCCACCTTGTAAGATTAAAACATGTAATGAGTTTATAGTAATTCATTTATGTGGCGAATTTGGATGATGCCGTTTAACCTCAAATATGTGTTAAACCTTAGCTAACTAAAACTAGGAACACATGAGTGATCGGTATTCGGAGTTGACGGCCCAAACCTTGGGAACGTGCTAACCACGGCTATGTGTGAGTTGGTTGGATATTGTTGTTGTATGCAAGTGTGTGAACCTCCCTTGTGTGCTTAACTCGGTTATGATACCGCATGGTGTGTGGATGTGGTAGGCTCCATAATGGATCCCTAACTACTTATTTATATGGTATATGTACTAATGGGGGGGTGAGGAGTCCGGATTGTTTCCGGCCACGCGTGTGATGGACGGGAGTCGTTATCTTATCCGGTTCGGCTCTCTTGGTGTATGTATAGGTGGTATTCCAATTTGGTTTCTACCTTCCCTTAGCTTATCCAAAGCTAGTTACTGACTCACGTCGGGCCACAGGGGCATGCGTATGTTATTTCGGTGTGCTTGGGATTACTATATCCGACACACCTTGGGTATAAGTTAACCGTTCTATATAACCGGACGGTAACGAGGATGGTAACGAGCTTAACATGGGATTGGTAAAAATCCCTAGGCTCACATGGTATACTAACTATGGTGGAAGGTTCCTTGTGAGAACCGATGTATATGGTGTTATGTAATGTTATGGTGCTATGCAAATTCCCTTGCTATGCTTTGGTATAAATATATTATATTGGATGCTTTAAATGAATGCAATGTGGTCATGTGTACATGGAAGCAAGAAAGGTTTGCTATGTTTTGTTATGTGAGAAAAGAGTTATGATGTATGATATGGAATGTGTGGATCATGGAAATGAATCCCAGCTTGTGACAAGAGGCGTTTAAGGATAACCCGATTGATGGGTACACGTCGTTCGTTAAGGAAGTAGCTCCGTTAGAGGAGAGCCACTCTAGGGTTAAGGAATCATTGGATGGTTGGTTAAGTGTGGATGTTTTGGTTATGGATTGAGCCCATTGAGGCGAAATATTATGTTGATGTGTTAATGGTTTGTATGCATGAATTAAAAATAATCAACTGCATGCTAAGACGACAATTAGTCGTGCGTGGCCCGGTAGCATGTGGGCTGCGGGATTACCATACCAGCAAAGGTGCTGAGCCCCTTGGGGCCACCCCTTTCTCTTCTCTTTCCTATTTCAGGTACAGAAGTGCTGGAAGCCGTTCGAGAGTAGGACGGGTAGTCGTTGTACATGGGTAAACTTTTAAGTGTATGTATACAGTAGGTGTAGTAAGACCGAAATTGTTATCGGCAGCAGTTTGTAAATACTCGGTACAGTGGGAATGTATGTATATAATAAATGTTGAATTGGGATGAGGAACGTATTGTGTAGTTGCTCGGGAATCTAGTCCATCAGACCGATACAAATGTACATATGTTAGCCTTGTTAGCCACGTAGGTGGTTAACGGCGTTGTAACACCATTGGAATAAGTAATGTGATGAGTTGGGTTTCCGCTGCAGAATGTTGTTATGTGTTTGTTGTTGGATGGGGTGTTACACATCATCTAAAACCATTTCCATTCACTTCCCCAACATTAGGGCACTTAAAAACACTCTCTGGTACATTTTTACACTGGTCCGGGTTTGTGTCCGGGGTTACAAACCCGGACCAGACACGGTTTAAACTCTCTGGACAATTTTACATGTGGTCTGGGTTTGTGTCCTGGTATACAAACCCGGACCAACCCCTGTTATAACTCTCGGGTGTGTTTTTGATGTGGTCCGGGTATACATGCTAGTTTACAAACCCGGACCCTTAATTCAGAAACCTCTCGGGTTCATTTTAGGGGTGGTCCGGGTTTGTGTCCTGGCTTGTAAACCCGGACCACTCCTCTGCTACTACGTTCTGCCTTGTTTTAGGCCTGGTCCGGGTTTCTGTCCTGGTTTACAAACCCGGACCAGTTGGAGTAATGAAATTTCTTCTTGTTTCTGATTATGTTACCACTCCAAACTTATACCAATTTCTTCCCCACTCTTCCTACTTATATTATAGCATGTTTTGACATTGATTAGGCATTCAAAACTAACCTAAACTACTTATACATTCGTCTGTTACAAAACCCATTTCACTGTAATTTTCTTCATCTGTTACAGGTTCTACTTCCTTGTTTTTTGTTGCAGTTTTCAACCCTTTCTTTCTTGCCATTCTAACTCCACGCTTTGACACAATCAAGGCCTTAGTTCCCTAGACCAATGACAGAACTTACCTACTTTCCAAGCATTCTCACCACACCACAACAGCTTACAACATTTAGTTTACATCCCTGCTATATAAGCATAGAAATCCTTACAACAGCACATTAATTTCCCTCTGTTATCACACAATACTAGCTCAGTTTCTAAGTTTGTTTTGCACCCCCAAACAACATTAAAACTTCCCCATTCAACAAACAATATTGTAATACAATAACTATACTAACTCATGGTCATTATTTACGTTCAAAATATATTTTACAGAGAACAAAACCATCTCAAGGTAAGTTCAATACCTTGTTAGTTTTTTGTTTTCTTTTCTCTTCTTCCTCCTTCTCTAGTTCTCTCTTTCTCTTCTTGTTTCCACACCAAACAGATGGTATCGATTGTTATCTACAATCTTATTCCCATGCCATACATAACAAGCTAGTTTAGTTCTCACGTATCTCACCAAATTAATATTTCAAGAGTTAGTTTTAGGGCTTTATCACTAAGTGTAGACACCCAAAATTCTCACCCCATAAAGCAAATTTCGAAAATAATAAGAGGGGTCATCGCTTTTCTTTTTCAAAACATATTAGCGTGTGTGCCATAACGAAACCATCATTTTATTACCTTTTTCAAAGCATTTCATAAAAACACGATTTTCCAAAAATGAACTTTCAAACAATAACCCGGTTTTAAACTCATTCATCTTGTTTTATATATTTATCTTATTATTTACATTCCATAATTTCATGCCATTAGATTAGTCTTCTCTTTTTTCCCTATATACTTTCTTTTAAGCTCGTAACATTTTTAGAAGAATTATCCAGTTGAAATTAAGGCTCTTGTATTATTTCTCCCATGAAAATGTTGAAATTTGACCCAGCGTAACTGGTAAAGGTACTTGCTATACAACCCATTTGTTTTGGGTTCGATTCCTGGCATGATCGAAAAGTGTCTTCTTAATTTTACCTCAGCTCGCAACATGGTTCTTATTTTATTTCTTCACTTTTACTTATCAAATTCGCCACAGCTCAAGTGGTCAAGGTGTAATGGACAGTGCTTGAAAACCCGAGTTCAAAACTTTACTGGGACAAGTTTCTTTGTTATTTTTTTTTCGGTCTTGTTTTCTTTTCTCCCCAGCCCAAACGCAACGCATGCAACTTGGACTCGATTTTTATTATTCTATTGCCTCTAATAAAGCCCATAACACAAAAGTATGGGCATGTTTTTTGAAGACCGATGAAAACACTGCAGTATGGGGTTGAATTCTTGAAGGGGTCGATTGGCCCCGACACTCTCGGCACACTTCCTCGGTAGAAGCTTGAAGGTGGCGAACCTCCCTTAAAAAATGGATCTCGCCTTCATCTTTCGGGGGCTCTGATTTTTTCTTCTTCCATCGTTTTCTTCACTTCTCCGATGGATCTTCTTCATTTCGAAACCAACACTTTCATCCCCTACCTCTCCTTCTTCAGCAATCCTTCTTCATCCCCCTCTCCCGTTCTCTTCTTCTCGATTCGGACTAGAAGAACAAAAAAAAAGGGCCAGAAGAATAACCTTCTCCTCACCAAAGAACCACCATGAGTGCGACAAATCCGACGCCCGAAACTCACCACCACCCTCTCCGACTGTCACCTCCATCCGCATGCCCTTCTTCCTCCATTAACGCTTCTCACCGGAGACTCGTCGACTGCCTTCTTCTTCCTGGACGAGCTCAAACCAAAGAAAGCTTCCGTCATCTTCGAAGCATACTTCCACCTTCGCCACCGACGTCACTTACATTCTTCATCTTCCTCAAAAGAGATACCACCACACACACCTCAGCTGGAGATTCCCGACCCACCAGCACTACCTACCTTTTTTCGTTTTCGTCAGAAAACCATCGCCCATGGCATCTCCCTCACTCACCTCCATCCTTCTGCGCCCTCAAGATCGATATCAAAGAACATACTGCTCTGCATCACTCTTCAATCTCTTCACCATCGGTATTTTGTAATCCAATTGGCTAACCCAAAACTCTCCTGCGCTCTTGGATCTCCAAACCCGTACCGGAAAATCACATATCCACACTCAAAAAATTGGTACCCGTTTGTGAAGCTCTCTTTGGTTCTATCAATTCACGGCCCGTCATAATTATTTGAGTTTGTTCGCATGATGTGTGAACGTGAATGTTGTTGCTCTGTGGGTATTCGGGTTCTGGATAACACGATTGTCACTCTCGCTTCTGTTTGGCTTCGTTTGGCTCTGTCCAAAACGAATTCGAAATCTCTACGGGAATCAACCCGAGCTGGGTTGCTGTTGGTGTTGCAGGATTTCTATCCCCTCTGCTCCGGTTGCACCTTCTGTATATTTCAATCACTTGTACAGACTAACCTAACCTCTTTTCTGATTGTTTAATTGGTGCCGTGTAGCTATCACCTTACGAGGAGTTCTCGATTACTCATCTGCTGTAAATCCAGCCTGCTCAACCACCCTTTACCGGCCTTTTGGGTGCGACAGGTTCCCGAATCGTTGGTCACTGAGGGCTTCATGCGGTTACTTCTACATATTTTGGTTTGGTCTGACTTATACTCTTATCTGGCTTGTTTGTGGTATGAATCGTCTGTTTCCATGTTCATATATCACCGATGTTGTCTGATAATTGGTCAGTTGAATTTGTGCGACAGCTTATGCCATTACAGCTCGTTTGTTCATCTGGTGTGAGTCGTTTATTTTCTTGCTTATCACAGTTTGCCCGCTTCGTGTTGTTGGTGAACTTGGACCGAGGCAAGGTTCGCTCCCATGAGAACCTAAGATGCTTATTACACTTATGCAAGTCACTTGCACTTGGGTTGCTTTATTGATTGAGTTGCTTAGTGGTTTAGTTTCTTTTTTCTCTTCTCAGCCAATAACCGTATCCATTAAACTCATTGCAAACTCAGCAAGTTTTAATGACCTGATTTGAGGAGGCCAATACGGGGCCTGTTTGCGTGCTCTTCAACTTCATTTCACCCTGAATGTCGTTTGTTTAAATATCAGTTGGCGTAATCATTTTGTATACTTTGCTTCCTTGTTTTTACCGAGGTGCATAAAATGAGTGGAGATGAGATGGTTGCTTGAGAGCTGCTTGAAATCTACACCTTCATATCTGATATAACCAGTTTCACTTTGAGTCACTATTGGGCTGACTCCCATTGTAACGACCCCAAAACCACCCTGGTTCTGAGATCGTCACACGCCGCACGCTTACTACCTAAGACATGCAAGGCTACTCTCTGACGAATCCCAAACAGATACAAATGTTCTTCTATCACATAAATAATGATTACAACTTGTCTCACAAATTACAAAGCAGAAGCCAAAAGAATTACAAAGCAGAAGTCTAAAATAAATACAAAGGCTACGAAGCAAAAATAATAGCAGAAACAGAAGTGGAGCCTTCCAATAGAGGCTAAAACCTGTAAAATGTTAAATGAATAGGGGTGAGCAAACCACAGCTCAGTAAGTGATAAATTTCATCAACATAAGCATGCTCAAAACCTTTTTTACAGAACATAGCTTATATAGACATAAGTTAGTAAATCAGATCGAAAATCAAAACCAGACAGAAGCACCTCAAAACGATATGAAGTCAAATGCAAAGCAGAGCGAAACAGAGGTCACAGAGGTAAGTTAATAGTGGAAGTCTTTTACATAAACCATAAAGTTTTTCAGAAATCGTGAGTCACGTACAGACTGTCAGAAGAAGGAAATAAAACATAAGCATAGTTTCTTTACAAAGCTCATTTGCAATACAATCTAATCTTCACAAAACGAAAACCAAACCAAGGCTGACAAAACAGGGAAGACAAAACGAAGCTGAAGCCACACACACAGAATGAGACAAAGCATAAAGCAGTGTCTCATGTCAGAAGCTGTCATCGCTCAAAAGTGAACAAAAGCAAATCAGAATCTTATACACATCGGAACGTTATCGAAAACATAGTTTTTAAGGGACCCTAGTTCAGAGCACACAGAATAGGTCATGAAACCTCAGATAACAGAACGGGTCTGAAGACCCCAGATAACAGAATGAGTCCGTCGACTCCAGATACAGAATGAGTCCGTCGACTCCAGATAACAGAACGGGGAGATACCCGTGATACAAATACAGAAGGACGTCCTACGCAGCGCGCTACGGGATAACTCGACCCAGTCATCCACGGCTCAGAAGGCAATAAACTAGGTCCCAAAACATATTATTTAACAAAACCGTAATCATAAAATCCGTACCCGAAACTAACCGTAGTTCGTATACATGTAAATGTATACATATACGTATTTAGAGAAAGAATTTAATTAAATTATTTAGCCATGTCGACCGCAACACATGCTTGAAACCAACATAAACATTAATCGCAAATGTACAAGGCTCAAAATTGGTTTTGACTGCGTATAACAGTATAAAATCGAAATGATCATTGTCTATATAACTCCGATGATTACGACATCAAATCCAAGTTTTGAACATTTATAGTATATTCCATATCACTACGGATTACTGTTAGCAAAGTAAGGTTTTAAAAGAATTATTATAAACTCGATATCAGAAGCAAACGAATGTTTTGGAATAAAATAAAAAATAACTGTTGGATAGCATTCCTGATTGAAAACATAGTTTACGTATTTAAAATGATCACGGTGATATCATGCGTAAAAATAATAATACATATCAAGTCGATAACTAAAGTATAGAAGTAATGGTGGCAAACAAATCTGTCTTAATAAATGTAATCTCAGAAATAAATACAATGAGTTATCGAAATCAAAATTCGATTAAAAAGATATTGAATGCATAAATTACAGAATATACTACTTTATATCAATCGTGCACAAAACTCAAGTATAATATCGGAAATAATATAGGTTGTAAGCTTATAACTTTTAAATTATATGAAAGAAAACGTTCACGATCATATATACTATGTAAGATTATGTAATCACTGAATAACTATATATGCTTTTCGAAACCAAAAGATATACATATATTAATATAGTGTATGATGCATAATAGAAATATCAATATGGTCAATATGTTGACCGCCGAAAACACTTGCAAAGTAATACTATAATATATCATTCAGAATTGTAGTAAAAAGATTAGCAACTAGACTATATATAAATAATAAATTAAAATCCGAGAAAACGAACGAAATACATCTCGAAGATTGAAGCTTTATAAATTATACCCCTTTAATCATAATAACAAGTATATACACTGGACATCCAACCAAACGACAAATACAAACTATTGTTATAAAAGTTATAGGTTGAATAAAGCCAAAATCGCCACTTTAGCATTTGAAAAAGAGAAAACCAGATACTTCCGTTGATACAAGCGTTTATATGAGTGCAGTATTTTAATCGGTATCAAATCCATAGTTAAAGATACGCAACGTCACATAATCTACATTCGACCGGACTTTATACAGAAAATATTTATTTAACTTGAATGTTTCCCAAAAATATCGTTTATCACGTACTTTCCGTACAAAAAAAATATATATTAAATATAGAGATTGGCTACGAATCATACGATTCTGAAAACGAATTTAATCAACCAGTAGACAAATTATAAGCGTTGAATGGCTGTAGATACGATGACGACAAAATGGATACGAAAATAAAAATCTATGGGGTGAACAACTCATACCATGGCAAGTTGTCACTCACAATAGTTGTCAAAAAGGAAAAAAAATATCACTTTCCATATCAAAGTAGGTAATAAAACAAAACACCATGGGGTTTAAGCGGAGTGAAAACATAAATCAATATCAATCCAGATTCACATTGAAATCAAATATCAAAGCAAACACATTCAGAAACGAAACATGATCTAGAATCCCCATGGGTGAACACACCCATACCGAATCCATCTATCACCTACCTCACATCCGATGTAAAGCAAATCTCTTCTACGGACTCCACACATCACCCTCTTCGAATCCCTTCTCGAACAATGAACTCTCGACTGAACAAACCCCAGAATCCCAAAATCAAAATTAGAAAAGGAGAGAGAAGAACTCAACGAAAAACGGAATCAAAATTCACATCCACAAACCTCGAAGACCACTGACTGGCGAACGGATCCACAAGAAAATAATTCCAACGATTTAGACTTGAGAGAGATTGGATGAGAAGGATACAAAGGGAGGAACTTTACTTGGAGAGAAGAAACAAAGAGGAGAGGGAGAATGGGCGTTTAAAGAGTCGCCAAAGCGTCAAAGAGGAAGAAGAGGAATTAAAATAAAAACTAGCCTTCCTTAACTTAAAATAAGTAAGAATAATTAATTTAAACAGGGAAGGGAAGAAAAAGGAAGTTAGTAACTATTTTACTAACATAAATAAAATTGAAACAGAAGATCCTTCTTCCCGAAGCTAATATAATAACAATTAGAATGGTCACAAACTCCTCTTGTAAATCAAAAATAAGAAAGAAAGAGAAAAAAAAATTGGGGCACTACACCCATTATTCTGAATCTGCCTTTGGGTGTTGTGGTGTTGTTATGCTTTGATTTGTGGTTCTATTCCATTGAAACAAACGTGTGTCGCCTTGGTAAGGATTTTGAGATGTTTTCCTTCAGCTGAAGGCACTCATGGCCTACCCTTCTGTTTCCTATTGGTTTGTTAGATTATGTTTATCAACTAACGGGTATGCTCACATTTTGGACTCGTCTTATGATTTGTCCTTTGCAGATGGTACTCATTCTTTTGCTGGTATTTCATCTTAACCCAAAATCCTGTCGGCTGTTTGCATCATCAATCACATTTTCTATTTCCCAGTTTTACTTTATGAATGCCTCGGTTAATGTATTTTTAACGTTTAGTCTACTCATGCAGACCTTAGTATAGAATCTTCATAGCTGGGTTATCGTTATTATTATTATTATTATTTTAGCTTTGATTATTGTTTCTAATCCTGTTAATTTTATCACTTAGCTTTACTAAAAAAAATAAATAAATAATAATAATAAAAAAAGGCCAAATTAGATTTTACTTAGGTTTTATTTTATCTGATTTCTTTGCTTATCACGTGGGAACTATTTGCTTTAAATTCAGTTTTCCATGTACATGATTTACATCTAAGTTTGTTGTAATTTCTATTTTGCTTGTACTTACCTTATTTTATTAAGCCCTAGTTAATCATCCTTTAGGACCTTTGTTTGACAGAAAAGTTTTGGACGTATTATTGCCCCACACCTAACGGGTCTTTCATTCGATTCGTGGGGTAATAATCTCCTATAACTTCAGAAAATACCTTAACCACCATTATATGTATATAAGAACAAAAATTTCAAAAAAAAACAAGCCCTTAAGGCTATTTTAGGAGGGCTTAGGATGCGAAACCACTCCATGCCTAGCGGATCTCTCATCCGTTTTATGTGCGTGGAATCCTCCTTTGCCTTCACACACCCATAATCAAGAGTTAAAAAAAATCAATAAATTGATCCATCTCACTTGTTAATATCTCACAAGTCAAGCCCAAAACCTCACAAGGCCCAATCCGGCCCAATCCGGCCCAATACCTCACACAAGGCCCAATCCGGCCCAATACCTCACACAAGGCCTAATCCGGCCCAAAACCTCAAACAAGGCCCAAATCGGTCCACAAGCCCAATCAAGGCCCAAATCGGCCCATAATCCCAATCCAAACTTGGCCCACAATCCGAGGCCCACCAAACCCAGACTTGCGGCCCAAGCCCACAAAACCTGCGGCCCAAGCCCACAAAGCTCAAAGCCCGAACCCATAAAACCCAAGGCCCAAAAATAGGCCCAACTCCACAAATCAATCCACATCAAAAGGTCTAAAATCCCACACAAGGCCCAACCCAAATCACATTCCAGTCCAAATCAAAAGGCCCAAGAGCTTCAACCTGGCCCATAACCAACTTCGGCCAAGACCATATCTGGTCCAAAACACAATGAGCCCGCTTCAAAAAAGAAAATCAGTCCACCTTTCCTACAAGCCCAATTCAGGCCCAAACTCAATTCGGCCCAAGTCCCTAAATCAGCCCAAGCCTACAAAAAAAATAAACCAAGCCCAAAAAAAAAAAAAATCAAACCAAACCTACAAAAATCAAACCAAGTCCACACAAATGTCAAACCTTGACCAGAAAACGTTGACCTTGACCAAAAATGTTGACCTTGACCAAACGTTGACCTTGACCAAAAATGTTGACCTTGAGCAAACGTTGACCTTGACCAAAAAAGTTGACCCAAGCATTGACCAACCTCACTTAAACTCGAACTTTGACCCGACTCATCTTCCAATGCAAGTCAAATCAAAATCAAATCAAACCTGATTCACTCAACCTAGTTCAATTCAAACCCAAGCTCATTTCATCCAGTCCACACTCAGTTTGTAAATGTCATTCGAACTCCAAAAACCCAAAAAAGAATTTCAAACCATTATTTTATTCAAACTTCATTAAGTTTTCACAAGAAACCATTGTGTAGAATTTTAAAAAGGAAAAACTCTTCTCACATCACAGAAAACTCTTCTCAAATGCAGAAAGTTCTTCTCACATAAATAGAAAGTTTTCTCCTAAAACATTTCTCAAAATCAGTGTTTCTTTACAGAGAATTCCGAACAACTTCAAACACTTTCCAACTCAGTTTTCATGCTCCAAAAATAAATTGTTTTCGGGGAACATGTAATGTCTAACACCTTCAAAGAACGTTTTCTTCCTTGTTAGACATCACTTGTCTCTCTTCTAAATAAAAATCCGAGGCGGGGCACTGGGGTCATAACCTCCCTTGTCGCAGTCTGGATCTCTTTAGGTAGGGCATTAGGGTGACAAACCTCCCCTAATTGCAGCCTAGATTTCTATAAGGCGAGGCGCTAGGGAAGTAACGACCTTCCTAGTTGCAGCCGGGATTTTAGAATCGCCTAGCTCCTTTCCACTCGATTTCAATGTTTTGATTTTTAACGTTTTAAAACCCGGGAGTTAGAGACGTTATTAGGGTTTGACCGAGGGCATCTCATTCATGGTGTTTCTCTCTAAACCCTAGTTTTCGACATAAATACATTGCCCCATCTTTCGAGCCTCGGCACTTACCATTAATTAAGTGTCGTGTTCGAGGGGGTACATAGGGTAATCCCTCGGGATTATCCGCCCTTTCACAATAAAATGATTTTCCTCAATCGCTTTCAAACCTCAAATTTTAAAAACTCGGGATCTCTATTCAAATACCAATTGCCTCACACACTCAAATCATCTTCAAAGCTCCAAATCACTTCATACCCAAATCATCATTTAAACTCCAACTCACCTTAAACTCAAATCCTCTTACAAATTCCAACTTCATTCAAACTTCTAAAGTCTCACAGACCCGAGCGTCTCATAGACTCGAACATCTTACGAACTCGAATGTCTCACAGACCCGAGCGTCTCACAGACTCAACCATTCTGAGATTTCAATGTCCCACAGACCTGGGCGTCTCATGGACTCTAATGTCCCAAAACCTGAAACTTCTTGAAACTCCGAACCCTTCTAAATCTCAAACACTACAAATATCCTCAAGCTCCGCAAACATCAAAACTTCCAAAACCCAAACTCTGAACTACGTAAGGTTTGATCTCAATAGGGAGTTGAGTACGTAGGCAACCCACACAGGGTGCGACCCTACATCAATCAAAATGCCATTTTTCACTCAGCCATCTCACCTCCAAACAACCCCGTATTGTCTCACAGACCCGAGCATCTCGCAGACTTTGTTATCCCAATGATTCGAATATCTCACAGACCAGAGCATCTCATAGACCCGAGCGTCTCACAGATCCGAATGTCTCACAGACTTCAACATCTCAAGGTTTCAAACGTTGCATGGACCCGAGCGTCTCACAGACTAAAACATCCCATACTTCAAACATCCTAGGAGGATTCAAGCATCTCCCAAAAATCGTGAACTACGAAAGGTCTGATCTCAACAGGAAGTTGAGTACGTAGGCAACCCACACAGGGTGCGACCCCATTCCAAACAAAAAACCCTTTTTCCACTCCAAGGTCTTCTCTATACCTCTCAAAACATTCAAATCCCTTCTGACTCCCACAAACCCTCAACTACTTCAACTCTCAAAATCAGACTTCTAGTCCTTCATTTTATACTCATCCGAATTCATCAATTCTTCCTTTTGGCGCTAGCTTGGCAGAAAAGCTCGCCTCATCCACTCGTTTTCTCTCCTCCTGTCCTAATCATATCCTTGGCTTTTAAATGAATCTCTCTAAAAAGGTTTTGAAAGAAGGCAATCCCGACAATTGGAGACCGAGGTTTCCTCGGGCACCAATCTGAAGTCGTGGTCGTTGCCACTTCTAAGGGGTGTAACCCAGTACGAACCCACAACAGAATCTCTGATCTGACCAGATAAGTCCTATCCATAGGGAACAATCTCAGAGTCAACTAACGGTTCTTAGAACCTTCCTCTTCCCTTCCCAGTTCCTTAGGTTGAAATACCCCAAACCTTGGTATGTTGGTTAAACATTAAAACATGAGTTATTAAGACTAAAAAGAGTCTTAGAAACCTTAGTAAACAAATTAAACAAAAGGAAACACAAATGTGCTTTAAAGTCAATAAGAGCCAAAATGTGCTCTAAGCTTGGGATAAACTTGAGTAAGACCTAATGAGCTTACCAAGACCTCATTTATGTACTAAGGAACATATTAAACCAATTACCAAAGAAAACCAAGCTTGAAAACAAGTTAAAACACAAAATGTGCTTTAAGAAGTCTTAAAGCACGTTTTTGAAAAATTGTCTTGTAAATGAGTTTTGAGTGGCTAAATGTCCATCATTACTCTTAAATATATATGTGTACTATATAGTATCACATTTGGGTGGCTATATTAATGGGAAATCAAAAATTTCACTTCTAAGTGCCTTGTTTAGGTGAATAGTGATTTTTTATAATCTATTTTGTAACATATGTTGTATAAGTAATTAAATTGACAAATGAAGACTATAATACCCTCATATTAATAAGGGGGCCGGTTTTCCTTAAGTGTGGTGACTCACCACTCTCTTATTAATGTATTAAGTAAGTAAAGATAAGTAAATAAACTACTTTTTACTTTATTACTACAAATATCTCTTAAAAGCAAATTCTATCTCATTCTCATTTCTTTCCTTCATTCCCACGGTTTGCAAACACCACCTTCTTCCTTTCTTCTTTGTTCTCTCACGGTAATACTACTACCACCATGGAAGCTCCCACCTTGATCTCTTGTTAAATCTTGCTCACTTGTCCAAATCAAAAACAAAGACCACCAATCTCTTCCTCTCATCAAGCTCTTCATTCCTATCTTCTCAAAACTCCAAGAGCTCCATTTCGGTGCCAAGGTGTTCCACCATTGAAGGAGCTTGAGCTTGTATTTTGACATATTGTTGATCTCCTTTGCTTCTAGGTAAGGAATCTCAAACAAAAATCAAGTTTCCTCCTTGTTTTTGTCATGTCCGAAAATACACATTGATATAGCTCTTTGTGTGACCTTGTTCTAGCTTCATTTCAACTCTTCATGGACTAGGTGGAGTCCTCTCTTGTTATATATTCAAACTCCCTTCAAAGATCAAGGTAAAACAACTACATTAATGTTTTTGAAACAATGTCAAATTAGGGTTTACAATGAGATGAAGCTCAAGGCTTGAATACTCATTATGGTGTTTGTATATTGTCTAGAACTTGACAAGGAACCAAAATACCATACGGTTTTATAAGGAATCAAGGAGGAAGTATTTTGGAAAAAGAGGTAAATCTACTAACTTAAATGTTGTTTAATGCCTTAGGAGAAATGAGCTTATAAATGCTTATTTAAACTACCTAAAGAGCAAATGGTGAATGACTTAGTAAAGAGTTCACAAGAGACTAGTAAAGGGCATATGGTGTGTTGAGTGTATTTGCAGGTTAAAGGCATATATATTGTGGAAATTCAGTGTTTATGATTTAAGAACTTTAAGGGCCTAAGAGCCATGCATTTTAAGGGCCTAAGTGCCATGCAATTTAAATTATGCACTATATTGTAATGTAGTGTAAATTTGGTGAAGTTGTGTATGAGAGTGTTCTTGGTGATTCTAGATGTTCTTGTGTGTTTAATGGAGAAAGCAAAGTGTTTAGGCATGGTAATGTTCTAGGGAATCCATGTCAAAATTTAGGTAAGAAGCAAGAAGTTCTAAGTGTTTACATAAGGTTTGGTGAGTTAGAAAATGTAGGAAATGAATAAGGAGTTCATGATGTTTTAAAGGAATTTTGATGAACTAGGAAGTACTCTAGAGTGTAATAAGGACTTAGGCATGATCTTGAGATTTAGAAGGTACCAAAGTCACTTTGGGACTTAGGTAAATACCTAGGCAAACTTTGGTAAAATAAGGAGAAGTGTACCCTAGGAAAAGAGTTTCAAGAAGGATATAAGGAATTAGTTGTGAAAGATGATGCTTGGGAGATGATGTTAAGTTAAGGAGAAAGCATTTTGGGATAGTAGTTATCATAGGCATGAGACACCACTTGAAAAACTAGGAGAAAATATTATAAGTGTTAGGAATTTTGTGAAGAAATGGGTAAAGGCTTAAGGAATTAGAAAATGAGTTTTATAAGTGTTTAAGGATGTCTTAAGGTGAGTTTGAAGTGCCCAAATGAGGTTAGGGAGTACTAAGTTATATGGGGTGAAGTTTGGAGTTGAATGTGAAAAGGAAAACAAGGGTCTGGGGCAGACCGAACTTGCGACCGAACTTGCAAGTTCGGTCGAGCCCAGTTTACCCTGCGAGAATTGGCTTCTGGAAAAGACCGACCTTGGGGACCGGACTTGCAAGGTCGGTCGGACTTGTATTTTGTGTACGGATTGAGTTACTGGAACCGACCGAACATGGGACCGGACCTGGTAAGTTCGGTCGGGCTAAATTTACAAAGGGGAGAAACTCTCGGGAAAAGACCGAACATAGGACCGGACTTGGTAAGTTCGGTCAGAGTAGAAAATTTTGACGGAAATGTGTTCTGGAATCGACCGAACTTGGATAAGTTCGGTCGGCAAGGTCGGTCGGACCTAAACTTGTAAAAAAAAAACAGAAAAGAATGTGACTTGTGTAGTTAACCCTAGGGTGTATAATGAAGGTAACCTAGGGTAAGGTAGACATTAAAACATGTCATACAATCATGTTAAATACTTAGTAAGTGTGAAGTTAAATAAATAATTAACCGACACTACTAATGTGTATAGGATTCTCTCAAGGTGGAAACGAAACAAGGCAAGGACCAAGGTATGGTTTTCTTGCAGTCTGTTGCCTACCGGTTTACACCGGCTTGGGTGTTGATTGTTTTCTGAGTGTTTACGACCTTATAAGATTAAGGCATGAAAAGAGTTTACAGTTGTTATTCACTATGATGTTGTAAGGTTATGACTCCTTTCCCTTGGTTGTCTAACAAGACCTAAATGTTTGCTTGTATGTGACTTAACAAATGTTGTGTGATCACTAACAAGTGCTAACCGGGGGAGTGAGGAGTCTGGTTGTTCCGGCCACGCGTGTGATGGATGGGGGTCGATATCATATCCGGTTCGGCTCTCTTGGTGTATGTATAGGTGGTATTCCAATTTGGTTTCTACCTTCCCTTAGCTTATCCAAAGCTAGTTACTGACTCATGTCGGGCCATAGGGGCATACGTATGTTATTTCGGTGTGCTTGGGATTACTATATCCGACACACCTTTGGTATAAGTTAACCGTTCTACATAACCGGACGGTAACGAGGATGGTAACGAGCTTAACATGGGGTTGGTAAAAATCTCTAGGCTCATATGGTATACTAACTATGGTGAGAGGTACCTTGTGAGAACCGAGTTTATGGTATTATGTATTGATGTTGTGATGCTATGCAATTTCCCTTGCTATGCTATGGTGTATATATATGTTGGATGTTCTAAAATGAATGCCATGTTATTATGACAATTGGTTGCGCGTATCCCGGTAGTCGATGGGCTGCGCGTCAGCCATACCAGCAAAGGTGCTGACCCCCTCGGGGGCTCCATATTTTTATTGCAGGATGAGGATCGAAGAGGCAGAGTGGCTCTAGGTCCTAGGTTGTTGATGTACTTTTGGATATGTTGGTTGTTAAGCCCGGGATGCGCCTGTGCTCCCGAGGCATTACATTTTGGCACTATTGTTAAACAGTGATGGATGATTATGGCTTGTAGGTGTGTTGTAAATTAAAAACTCGGTACGGTTGGCTATGTTTATATATGGATGTTAGATACTATGCTCGGGAGTCTGATCATCAGACCGATACTCTTGTACTTATTCTGCCTAGTTAACCACGTGGGTGGTTAACGGCGTTGTAACACCAAAGCGTTAGTTATTATTTGGCTGGTTATTTCCGCTGCGATATCGGTAGATGATAGGAGCGTTGTAGGGGTGTTACAAAAAGTGGTATCAGAGCGAAGTATCGCTCTGATGACTAGAATACCGAGCTTAGGGATATACCGAGTTAGGAAACCTAGCTACAGTTACCTAAGTGAACGGATTTGGAAAGGTTAACCACTAACTGAGTGTGGAATTACCTGGTTGACGGGAAGATGCTATAACCATTGGACCGATAAGTGTGCAAGCATAATGCTAATGAAATGTTCATATGAATTCAGATGGCAGGTAGACCACGAGGGAGAGGCCGCGGGCGCGGTACTGGAGATCTGGGTAACCAGGGCGATGATACTACGGCACAGACTATGGCTGAGGCAGTTGCAGCCGCCGTAGCCCAGTTGGTACCCGATCTGGTTGCTGCTATTCAGCAAGGGCAACAGCCCGGAGTTCAGCCACCACCACCACCGCCACGAGAGACCAATTGGGTCAAGGCGTTGGCTGATCTTAGACCACCATCGTTCAATGGGGAGACGGATCCCCGGAAGCTGGAGGCGTACATCTCCGAATTGGAGACCGCCTACGAGACCTTGGCAGTACCTGCTGAAGCTAAGGTCCGTCTTGCCGCCTACTACTTGAAGGGTACGGCGCAGAGTTGGTGGAAGTTGGTGAAGGAGGACAGGATGGCTGATCCTGAATTTGGTTGGAGGGAGTACACGGCTCTACTGCGAGCCAAGTACTACCCGGTGCACGTGCAGGAGGCCAAGCGCCTCGAGCTTGATAGTCTGAGGCAGGGAGATAAGATGTCGGTTGATGACTACTACACCGCATTCACCGGCCTTATCCACCTTTACCAGATCTTGGGTACTCGAACGGGTGTTGGTGAACCGGTTCTACAATGGTCTTAGCCACCGTCTCCGCTATGGGATGGGGCCAGCTGAGTATACCACCTTGCAGGTAATTAGAGTACCTTATTGTGAATCAATTTATACCATGAGTGAATGTTAATATGAGTTGGTAAGTTGTTCTTGCGGGGCATGACTGACATCCTAAAATACAGGAGTGCTATCATGCCGCTGCTAAGGTTGAAATTACCGTCCGTCTGAGGGACGAGGAAAATGCGCACAAGCGCAAGGCCACCAACGAGGGCCAGAATCAGCAAGGGTATGGGGAGGAAAAAAAAAAAAAACCCTACCCTCAGCCCCAGAAGGGCCAGTACCAAGGTGACAAGGGCCAAGCCCAGACCACCACAGCTGATGAGCCACTGAAGCTCACGTATGCGTATGCGGCGAAGCCTCTACGCTCCTACCCGCCTAAGGCAGCTAGCGCGGGTTCTGGACCGGAGCGCCACTTTTACTGTAAGTGGTGCAATGGAGACCACCCCGGCAAAGACTGCAAGGGGAATGATGTGAGGTGCCGTCACTGCCAGAAGATGGGGCACCGTGAGTTTGAGTGTTGGACGAACCCCAACAGCAGGAACTACAAGCCAAAAGGGCAGTGGAAGGGTAATACTACCACGACCACTGAAGGCCCGAAGGCGATTACTCAGCAGACTTCTGACAAGAAGTACACTGAATCCCAGAAGGGGAAGGCTACGGGGTCCGGCAAGGCCACCCTGAATGTGGTGGACCGGTCTGAGGCACCAGGATCCTCTTCGAGACCAGGTACCGCCTAAACTGTTCAATGAAAAAGTGATTGCTTACCGCATTTCATGCATGAGTGTTAGCAAGTCTAAGGGGATAAACATATAAGTAGAGAGTTAGAATATAATGTGGAAAACACCTAAAGTTAGGCAATTTGAAACTTAGGAACCTTCAATATCTGCTATCCAATCCCGCCCACACCAAACCCTGAAGAAATCGCCATCAACATCACCGACTTTCCATTGGAGCAATGTCAGGTTATCCAGCCAGGTATGATACTCTTAAATGGATACCTGACACCGCAAGCACAAATCCATATCATCAGACTTGCGACGAACTCGGAGCAAAACCAGGAGGGTTCTACACACCCGAATACCCGAACGGAGCAAGGATGCAGTTGAAGATGATGTGCATGGGTAAGGACTGGAACCCTTACACCAAGTCATATCAAGAAGTACGAGCTGAAGATGGAGCAACAGTAGCAAGTATACCAGAGGAGTTCCACGCGGTCGTTAACCACGCCGTGGGAATTGCTCAGCAAGTTGAAATGGAATCAATTCCAAGTGTGAAAGCAGATCTATGCATTGTGAACTTCTACCAGAAAGGTGGACGGTTAGGTATACACCAAGACAAGTTCGAGTCACCCGAGTCTCTAAGTAAGGGAGTACCCGTGGTGTCTTGGTCCATTGGTGATACCGCAGTGTTTGTGTATGGTGAGCAGAAGCGTGCTGATCTCGCAAAGAAGATATTGTTGAAATCGGGAGATGTATTAATCATGGGTGGACAATCAAGGATGCTATACCATGGCATCAGAAAGATCAAACTGAATACCACACTGTCGGCAGTGATCAATGCCACACACATGAAACCCGGACGTTGAATTTGACCTTCAGGCAGTTTTAAGCCTTGTATAATTATGTGGTAAACCAGTATGTATTAAGGATGTTGTAAGTGTGGATCATGGCGACAGTATAAGCCAATGAATGTTGTAAAAGAGTGTATTAATGAATAAAGTGGAGTTGTTTGAAGCATATAAACCGTGTTGTTACCCAATACTTATTAGTTTGCCAATGAATTAGGCTGTGCACTCGGAACGGGAGGTATACTGAGTGTCTGCAATAAGGCAGAAGCCGGCAAGAGCGGCACAATCCTCACCGGTACCTTTCCAGTGAATGGCGTGGATGCATCGATCTTGTTCGACTCTGGAGCCTCACACACATTCATTTCGCTAGCATTTGCGAAGAGGCTGGGGTTAGACGGTGAAGAGATGCCAGACTTCGTGGTCACTCTCCCGTCGAAAGAGCGGATCAGATGTACCCGCTACTACCGAGATGCTGTTGTTCGAATCATGGATGAGGAGTTTCCGATCGACTTGATAGAGTTCGACGGATTGGTTTTGATGTGATTGTCGGGATGAACTGGTTGGAGCGGTACAAGGGTAGAATCCTATGTGCCGAGCATCGACTGCTTCTTAGGAGTCCATCTGGGGTTACTATATCATACCGCCAGAGGCCCAGGGAGCCTTCGACTCAGATCATCACCGCCATGGCTATGTATCACGAGTTACGACGAGGGAGATGTATACCTCTGCTATGTCCAGGACATAGAGAGAGACCCTGAGTTTAGCCCAGATGTGCCGGTAGTGTCGGAGTTTCCTGATGTATTTCCTAAGGAACTGTCGGGTATGCCGCCAGCGCGAGAGGTTGAGTTTGAGATTGATCTAGTTCCGGGCACCGGACCCATTGCGAAAGCACCTTACCGTATGGCTCCAGCAGAAATGACAGAGCTCAAGGAGCAGCTGAGAGACCTACTCGACAAGGGCTTTATCCGCCCCAGTGTTTCACCATGGGGAGCGCCGGTTCTCTTCGTGAAGAAGAAGGACGGTAGCCTCCGCCTATGTATTGATTATCGGGAGCTGAATGCTGTTACGGTGAAGAACCGTTACCCCTTACCACGCATCGACGATCTATTTGATCAGCTGAGGGGAGCATCAGTGTTCTCCAAGATAGACCTACGTTCCGGATACCACCAGATTGCCATCCGTGACAGTGATATCGAAAAGACAGCATTCAGAACTAGGTATGGGCATTATGAGTTCACAGTTATGCCGTTTGGCTTATCAAATGCACCAGCAAAGTTCATGGACTTAATGAACCGTTTGTTCCAAGATCAGTTGGACAAATCAGTGGTAGTCTTCATCGATGACATACTTGTGTATTCGAAATCGAGAGGTGAGCATGAAAGCCACCTGAGAGATGTATTGCAAACGTGAGGAAGAATCAGCTGTATGCTAAATTTTCTAAGTGTGAATTTTGGTTGAACCAAGTATCATTCCTTGGACATGTGATTTCTGAGGCCGGGATCGCTGTTGATCCGGCAAAGATAGATGCAGTGCGCACCTGGCCTAGGCCGAAGACAGTTACCGACATCAGGAGCTTCCTCGGTCTGGCAGGTTACTATAGGAGATTTGTGAAGGACTTCTCCAGTGTCTCGAAGCCGATGACTTCCTTGATGAAAAAGGATGCACCATTCGAGTGGACAGTCGACTGTGAGAGAGCTTTCACGAGTCTCAAGGATGCTCTGACATCTGCACCGGTTCTGACATTACCAGACGGTCCAGATGGTTTGAGGTCTATTGCGACGCATCAGGCAGGGGTATGGGTTGTGTGTTGATGCAACACGGGAAGGTCGTGGCTTACGCCTCCCGACAGCTGAAGAAGCATGAGGAGAACTACCCTACCCACGACTTAGAATTGGGGGCCATTGTCTTCGCACTGAAGATATGGCGACATCATTTATATGGGGTAAGTGTGACGATTTATTCTGACCACAAGAGCTTGAAATACTTGTTCACTCAGAAAGAGTTGAACATGAGGCAGAGAAGATGGGTTGAATTCTTGAATGATTATGACATCGATTTACAGTACAAGGAGGGTAAGGCAAATGTGGTAGCTGACGCATTGAGTCGCCGAGCACACTCTCTCCATTCGCTAGTCTCTCATACTGGCTTGGTTGAAGAGGTGCGGAGTGCTCAGATGACGGATCAGTACATGATGGAGATTAGACAGAAGCTTATTGATGGCACATTCGAGGGTCAGAAGTACGACTTCAGACTCCACGATGATGACCTGATTAGGCTTAATGGCAGATTGTGTATACCCAGGAGTAGCGCTGAGCTGAAGGAGCGCATATTGAGTGAATCCCACTGTTCTACTACTTCGATTCACCCCGGAGCTTCAAAGATGTATAAAGGTATGAAAAGATATTTCTGGTGGGCTGGAATGAAAAAGGATGTGAATGACTATGTGTTGAGGTGTCTCACTTGTCAGAAGGTCAAGTTTGAGCACCGACGGCCTGGTGGTATGGTGCAGCCAATGCCAGTGCCGGAGTGGAAGTTCCATGACATATCTATGGACTTCGTGGTGGGGCTTCCGCCTACAAGGGGAGGTCTGAATATGATTTGGGTTGTGGTAGACCGACTGACCAAGGTGTCTCGATTCATACCGATGAAGGACACCTGGAAAGTGGCTAAGCTGGCAGAACTCTTCGACAAGGAGATTGTAAGACATCATGGGGTTCCGAAAACGATAGTATCTGACAGAGATACCAGATTCCTATCCAGATATTGGAAGTCTACACGAGAGGCACTTGGTACTGAACTGAAATTGAGCACAGCTTTTCATCCACAGACAGATGGTCAGAGTGAGCGCACCATCCAGACACTTGAGGATATGCTACGTGCATGTGCACTTGACTTTCAGACCAGCTGGATTGATAAGTTACATCTGATCGAGTTTAGTTACAACAACAGTTATCATGCATCGATCAAGATGTCTCCCTTCCAGGCATTGTACGGTAGACCATGCCGCACACCATTATGCTGGGATGAATCGAGTGAGACGGTCATTATAGGACCAGAGTATCTTGAGCAAGTTCAGGCAGAAGTTCGCCAGATCAGGGCTAATATGAAAGCAGCTCAGGATAGACAGAAGTCGTACGCAGATGTGCGCCGACGTGACCTGGAGTTCGCCGTGGGCGATCAGGTATTTTTGAGAGTATCCCCCATGAAGGGAGTATTTCGTTTTGGCCAGAAGGGCAAGTTGAGCCCGAAGTATGTAGGTCCTTATGTTGTGACGGAGCGGATCGGCCCGGTAGCTTATAGACTTGATTTACCCGCCGAGCTGGGCAAGGTACATGATGTATTTCATGTGTCCCAGTTGAAGAAGTATATGTCTCATCCGTCTCATGTGCTTCAGCCGGAAAGGCTAACCTTAGAGCCAACCATGCGATCAGTGGAGACTCCGGTACGGATTCTGGATACTAAGACTCGAGACACTCGCCATAAGTCCGTGAGACTGGTGAAGGTCCTCTGGTCTAACCAGACGTTGAGGAGGCCACTTGGGAGCTGGAAGAAAAGATGAAGGCGAAGCACCCGTCATTGTTTGCTTCTTAGTGTTCATATGTATAGGGTACGGGGCGTACCCCTTTTAAGGGGGGTAGAGCCGTTTCGGTTATGGTTGTGTACGACATGTATATGTATACATTGTCTATGTTATGTTACAGACCGTTGTGTCTGAGTGGTATTATGTGGTTTGGACCTCGAGTCCGTTGTGGTATTATGTGGTTGGACCTCGAGTCCGTTGTGGTGTAAGTATGATGGTTGTGTTGGTAATGATGTCTTGGAAGTGTGGTGTTATAAGATGTTTCCCGTGTTCTTTTAAGGGGGGTAGATTGAAATACCCCAAACCTTGGTATGTTGGTTAAACATTAAAACATGAGTTATTAGACTAAAAAGAGTCTTAGAAACCTTAGTAAACAAATTAAACAAAAGGAAACACAAATGTGCTTTAAAGTCAATAAGAGCCAAAATGTGCTCTAAGCTTGGGATAAACTTGAGTAAGACCTAATGAGCTTACCAAGACCTCATTTATGTACTAAGGAACATATTAAACCAATTACCAAAGAAAACCAAGCTTGAAAACAAGTTAAAACACAAAATGTGCTTTAAGAAGTCTTAAAGCACGTTTTGAAAAATTGTCTTGTAAATGAGTTTTGAGTGGCTAAATGTCCATCATTACTCTTAAATATATATGTGTACTATATAGTATCACATTTGGGTGGCTATATTAATGGGAAATCAAAAATTTCACTTCTAAGTGCCTTGTTTAGGTGAATAGTGATTTTTTATAATCTATTTTGTAACATATGTTGTATAAGTAATTAAATTGACAAATGAAGACTATAATACCCTCATATTAATAAGGGGGCCGGTTTTCCTTAAGTGTGGTGACTCACCACTCTCTTATTAATGTATTAAGTAAGTAAAGATAAGTAATAAACTACTTTTTACTTTATTACTACAAATATCTCTTAAAAGCAAATTCTATCTCATTCTCATTTCTTTCCTTCATTCCCACGGTTTGCAAACACCACCTTCTTCCTTTCTTCTTTGTTCTCTCACGGTAATACTACTACCACCATGGAAGCTCCCACCTTGATCTCTTGTTAAATCTTGCTCACTTGTCCAAATCAAAAACAAAGACCACCAATCTCTTCCTCTCATCAAGCTCTTCATTCCTATCTTCTCAAAACTCCAAGAGCTCCATTTCGGTGCCAAGGTGTTCCACCATTGAAGGAGCTTGAGCTTGTATTTTGACATATTGTTGATCTCCTTTGCTTCTAGGTACGGAATCTCAAACAAAAATCAAGTTTCCTCCTTGTTTTTGTCATGTCCGAAAATACACATTGATATAGCTCTTTGTGTGACCTTGTTCTAGCTTCATTTCAACTCTTCATGGACTAGGCGGAGTCCTCTCTTGTTATATATTCAAACTCCCTTCAAAGATCAAGGTAAAACAACTACATTAATGTTTTTGAAACAATGTCAAATTAGGGTTTACAATGAGATGAAGCTCAAGGCTTGAATACTCATTATGGTGTTTGTATATTGTCTAGAACTTGACAAGGAACCAAAATACCATACGGTTTTGTAAGGAATCAAGGAGGAAGTATTTTGGAAAAAGAGGTAAATCTACTAACTTAAATGTTGTTTAATGCCTTAGGAGAAATGAGCTTATAAATGCTTATTTAAACTACCTAAAGAGCAAATGGTGAATGACTTAGTAAAGAGTTCTCAAGAGACTAGTAAAGGGCATATGTGTGTGTTGAGTGTATTTGCAGGTTAAAGGCATATATATTGTGGAAATTCAGTGTTTATGATTTAAGCACTTTAAGGGCCTAAGAGCCATGCATTTTAAGGGCCTAAGTGCCATGCAATTTAAATTATGCACTATATTGTAATGTAGTGTAAATTTGGTGAAGTTGTGTATGAGAGTGTTCTTGGTGATTCTAGATGTTCTTGTGTGTTTAATGGAGAAAGCAAAGTGTTTAGGCATGGTAATGTTCTAGGGAATCCATGTCAAAATTTAGGTAAGAAGCAAGAAGTTCTAAGTGTTTACATAAGGTTTGGTGAGTTAGAAAATGTAGGAAATGAATAAGGAGTTCATGATGTTTTAAAGGAATTTTGATGAACTAGGAAGTACTCTAGAGTGTAATAAGGACTTAGGCATGATCTTGAGATTTAGTAGGTACCAAAGTCACTTTGGGACTTAGGTAAATACCTAGGCAAACTTTGGTAAAATAAGGAGAAGTGTACCCTAGGAAAAGAGTTTCAAGAAGGATATAAGGAATTAGTTGTGAAAGATGATGCTTGGGAGATGATGTTAAGTTAAGGAGAAAGCATTTTGGGATAGTAGTTATCATAGGCATGAGACACCACTTGAAAAACTAGGAGAAAATATTATAAGTGTTAGGAATTTTATGAAGAAATGGGTAAAGGCTTAAGGAATTAGAAAATGAGTTTTATAAGTGTTTAAGGATGTCTTAAGGTGAGTTTGAAGTGCCCAAATGAGGTTAGGGAGTACTAAGTTATATGGGGTGAAGTTTGGAGTTGAATGTGAAAAGGAAACAAGGGTCTGGGGCAGACCGAACTTGCGACCGAACTTGCAAGTTCGGTCGAGCCCAGTTTACCCTGCGAGAAATTGGCTTCTGGAAAAGACCGCCTTGGGGACCGGACTTGCGGTCGGTCAGACTTGTATTTTGTGTACGGATTGAGTTACTGGAACCGACCGAACATGGACCGGACCTGGTAAGTTCGGTCGGGCTAAATTTACAAAGGGGAGAAACTCTCGGAAAACCGAACATAGGACCGGACTTGGTAAGTTCGGTCGGAGTAGAAAATTTTGACGGAAATGTGTTCTGGAATCGACCGAACTTGGATAAGTTCGGTCGGCAAGGTCGGTCCGGACCTAAACTTGTAAAAAAAAAAACGAAAGAATGTGACTTGTGTAGTTAACCCAGGGTGTATAATGAAGGTACCTAGGGTAAGGTAGACATTAAAACATGTCATACAATCATGTTAAATACTTAGTAAGTGTGAAGTTAAATAAATAATTAACCGACACTACTAATGTGTATAGGATTCTCTCAAGGTGGAAACGAAACAAGGCAAGGACCAAGGTATGGTTTTCTTGCAGTCTGTGCCTACCGGTTTTACACCGGCTTGGGTGTTGATTGTTTTCTGAGTGTTTACGACCTTATAAGATTAAGGCATGAAAAGAGTTTACAGTTGTTATTCACTATGATGTTGTAAGGTTATGACTCCTTTCCCTTGGTTGTCTAACAAGACCTAAATGTTTGCTGTATGTGACTTACAAATGTTGTGTGATCACTAACAAGTGCTAACCGGGGAGTGAGGAGTCCTGGTTGTTCCGGCCACGCGTGTGATGGATGGGGGTCGATATCATATCCGGTTCGGCTCTCTTGGTGTATGTATAGGTGGTATTCCAATTTGGTTTCTACCTTCCCTTAGCTTATCCAAAGCTAGTTACTGACTCATGTCGGGCCATAGGGGCATACGTATGTTATTCGGTGTGCTTGGGATTACTATATCCGACACACCTTTGGTATAAGTTAACCGTTCTACATAACCGGACGGTAACGAGATGGTAACGAGCTTAACATGGGGTTGGTAAAAATCTCTAGGCTCATATGGTATACTAACTATGGTGAGAGGTACCTTGTGAGAACCGAGTTTATGGTATTATGTATTGATGTTGTGATGCTATGCAATTTCCCTGCTATGCTATGGTGTATATATATGTTGGATGTTCTAAAATGAATGCCATGTTATTATGACAATTGGTTGCGCGTATCCCGGTAGTCGATGGGCTGCGCGTCAGCCCATACCACAAAGGTGCTGACCCCCTCGGGGCTCCATATTTTTATTGCAGGATGAGGATCGAAGAGGCAGAGTGGCTCTAGTCCTAGGTTGTTGATGTACTTTTGGATTGTTGGTTGTTAAGCCCGGGATGCGCCTGTGCTCCCGAGGCATTACATTTGGTACTATTGTTAAACAGTGATGGATGATTATGGCTTGTAGGTGTGTTGTAAATTAAAAACTCGGTACGGTTGGCTATGTTTATATATGGATGTTAGATACTATGCTCGGGAGTCTGATCATCAGACCGATACTCTTGTACTTATTCTGCCTAGTTAACCACGTGGGTGGTTAACGGCGTTGTAACACCAAAGCGTTAGTTATTATTTGGCTGGTTATTTCCGCTGCGATATCGGTAGATGATAGGAGCGTTGTAGGGGTGTTACATAGGTCAAACTAGGTGGCGACTCTAGTCAACCTCCGCCCTTAGGGCATAAGTCCGCGTGGAGTCCATTGAGAGTGGGTGTAGTGCACACTTGTACTCCCCTTTGTGCTTTCTGGGAAAGACGGACGATGTAGTAGGTATTTGAGGGATGCCAGAATAACGGGTTTTCACCCTCCACAGAATGGCATTTTAGGATCTAGGCTTTTCAGTCGAGAACCATATTTAGATAGACCCCCCCTCATACCGAAAAATCACCCTCCACACTAAGGACTCACCTTGCCCTCTTGAGTGCCATCTTTGAACAACAAAGCTAGCAAAAATCTCACCCCTCTGTTGAAGAACAAAACCGGCTGAAAAAATGAAGCCAAGTTCAACGGGGGTATTTTTTTTATTTAGCAAGAATAAGCTAGAAAGATAGAAGACTTGAGCTCATTTTTACCTTGGAGTATTTAGGAGATGAAGGAGACTCAAAACACCTCTTCAGGCTTCAACAGAAGCTACGGTCATGAAAATGAAAATGAGGGTTTTAAGTTTTTGAAGGGTGGAAAATGTTGCTCTTGACAAGAGGAATCCAACGGTACAAATTTTGTGTGATTTGGTGTAGAAATGAGCAAGCTAAGGAGGAAGGAAGTTGGTGTTGTTTGCTCTCTATTGAAATCGCCATGGAACTCACAGAGCATAAGGAAGGCTCTGTCTGAGAGGGGGAAATCGTGAATCAGAAGGAGAAGGGGGGTGAGAGTACTAATACCACTTTTACTATTCCCCTTTTTACTTTTACTTTTCTTTATTTGTCATCTTGTGACTTAATAAGCTAACAAGCTAATTAAATGAGTGTGTGTATACTAATTAAAATCGGCCCCACACAAAATACTAGCTGGTAGCGTTTTTCATTTTTTTTTACAGAAAACGCTCGTCAATTTACCCGGTTTAGCACTATTCACTAACCGGGCCCGTTTTTTGGATTTTTCTCTCGTTCTTCTTCTCTCTTCTTCTTCATTTTTAATGGTTATTAAGCTTCCATTAATACTTAATTATAGTTATTTAATCAACTATAATTTTTATGGGTCTGTTTGACCACTTAAAGTCACATTTTTGGGTTTTCTCAAAAAACATGCTTTAGAACTCCGTTAGCATTTTAATCCATTATTTGGATCCGTTTTCTTCGGGAATCATTCCCGTATAATAATTAGGCCTAACTAAGCCTTAGGAATCCATCTCGGACCCTAACGAGATCATATATCTCTTACACTCGTTTAATGCGCGTTTTAGCGTTTTTCGCTTTTCAAGCGTTTCCTCTTTTCTTTTGGTTTTATTTCCCTTACCAATACTCTTTAGGCACCATTAGGCCTTTAATAATCAAATTAGAGTAGTTTAATCATGATTTTTAGATCCGGGGTATTAAACTTTCCACAGGAACTGCCCGGAATGCCACCCACTCGGGAGGTAGAGTTCACCACCAAGCTGCTACCTGGTACCGGACCGATAGCCAAGGCACCATACCGCATGGCTCCGACAGAGATGAATGAGTTAAAAGAACAGTTAAAAGATTTGTTAGACAAGGGATTCATCAGACCAAGTGTGTCACCATGGGGAGCGCCAGTTCTCTTCGTGAAGAAGAAGGATGGTAGTCTCCACCTCTGCATCGACTACAGAGAGTTGAATGCAGTAACAGTGAAGAATAAGTACCCACTACCCCGCATTGACGATCTGTTCGATCAGTTGAAGGGAGCATCTATGTTTTCCAAGATTGATCTCAGATCGGGGTATCATCAGATAGCCATTAAGGAGGGAGAAATTGAGAAGACGGCATTCTGGACACGATACGGCCATTACGAGTTTACAGTGATGGCGTTCGGTTTGTCGAACGCACCGGCGAAATTTATGGATCTGATGAACCGCTTGTTCCGGGAGCAGCTGGACAAGTCGGTTGTGGTATTCATCGACGACATATTGATATATTCGAGATCGAAGGTTGAACATGAGGAACATCTGAGGAGGGTATTAGAGATACTGAGAGAGAACCAGCTATATGCTAAGTACTCCAAATGTGAGTTTTGGCTTGACCAGGTCTCTTTCCTAGGTCATGTCATCTCGGATGCTGGGATCTTGGTGGATCCAGCAAAGATTGATGCCATACGTACTTGGCCAAGACCGAAGACTGTTACTAACATCCGGAGCTTTCTCGGTCTGGCAGGTTACTACAAGAGGTTTGATAAGGACTTCAGCAAGGTCGCGAAACCGATGACCAGTCTGTTGAAGAAAGATGCACCGTTCTTATGGAAGGCTGACTGTGAGAGATCATTTCAGAGTTTGAAAGACTCACTGACCACCGCACCGGTTCTGACCATTCCAGACGGTACGGAGGGCTTTGAGGTCCACTGTGATGCATCCGGCAGAGGGCTGGGTTGCGTGCTCATGCAACATGGCAAGGTGGTGGCATATGCCTCACGCCAGTTGAAGAAACATGAGGAGAACTACGCCACACATGATTTAGGGCTGGGAGCTGTAGTCTTCGCTTTGAAGATATGGCGCCATTACTTATACGGGGTTAGTGTGACGATCTACACCGATCACAAGAGCTTGAAATACATATTCACTCAGAAGGAGTTGAATCTTAGACAAAGGAGATGGTTAGAGTTTCTGAAAGACTATGACATTGACATCCAATACAAAGAGGGGAAGGCCAATGTTGTAGCAGACGCCCTGAGCCGTCGAGCACACTCACTCCATTCGCTAGTCTCTTTCTCCAGCTTGGTTGATGAGGTGCGAGAGGCTCAGAGGACAGATGAGTATATGAGAGAGGTCAGACAGAAGCTGACAGATGGTACCTTTGAGAGTCAAAAATATGACTTCAGACTTCACGACGATGATCTGATCAGACTTAAGGGCCGGTTATGCATACCACGGGGCAACACGGATCTGAAAGACCGTATACTTAGGGAGTCACACTGTTCTTCAGTTTCCATCCATCCGGGAGCCTCTAAGATGTATAAAGACATGAAGAGATACTTCTGGTGGTCGGGGATGAAGACAGATGTTACCGAGTTCGTCTTGAGGTGTCTCACTTGCCAGAAGGTGAAATTCGAGCACTGACGACCGGGCGGAATGGTACAGTCGATGCCAGTTCCAGAATGGAAATTCCATGATATCTCCATGGACTTTGTAGTTGGGCCCCCACCTGCTAGGGGAGGTCTCAACATGATATGGGTGGTGGTGGATCGCCTTACCAAAGTAGCCCGATTCATACCGATGAAGGATACTTGGAAGGTGACCAAATTGGCTGAGTTGTTTGAGAAGGAAATTATGAGGCATCACGGGATACCGAAGACCATAGTGCCAGATAGAGATACCAGATTCCTTTCGAGGTACTGGAGAGCTACCAGAGAAGAGTTGGGTAAAGAACTGAAGCTGAGTACCGTGTTCCATCCTCAGACAGATGGTCAGACTGAGCGTACGATTCAGACACTCGAGGACATGCTGAGGGCATGTGCCTTAGACTACCAGGGCAGTTGGATTGACAAATTACATCTGATCGAGTTTTCATACAACAACAGCTATCACGCTTCGATCAAGATGGCACCTTTTCAAGCGTTGTACGGTAGACCATGCCGTACACCGCTCAGCTGGGATAAGTCGAGTGAGACGGTCATTATAGGACCAGAGTACTTAGAGCAAGTTAAGGCTGAAGTTCAGCAAATCAGGGAGAACATGAAAGCTGCTCAAGATAGGCAGAAGTCGTATGTTGATGTTCGACGACGAGACCTGGAGTTCGCAGTGGGCGACCGGGTATTTCTGCGAGTTTCACCGATGAAGGGTGTATTCAGATTTGGGCAGAGGGCAAATTAAGCCCGAAGTTTGTTGGTCCTTATGAGATTACGGAGCGGGTGGGCCCGGTTGCTTACAGGTTGAATTTACCTGCTGAACTGGGTAAAGTGCATGATGTTTTTCATGTTTCACAGCTAAAGAAATACATGCACCACCCCTCTCATGTGTTAGAACCTGAGAGGTTGACGTTAGAACCGAATATGAGATCAGTGGAGGTTCCTCAGAGAATCTTGGATAGTAAGACTAGGGTCCACTGCCGGGTACACAATGCCCGACACACGGTCCGGCATGTTCAATTGATTTATTTTCCTTTTAGTTTCGTAACATTTCTATATTATTGTTTTTATACTATTTTGTTAAATTAATATTTTGTGTTGCTCCTCCTAAGTAAATAAGGTGAATGCATCTCCGATCACATAATCTTCATGAAGATTTATCTGACCGCGATCAGGAGACAAAGAAGCCATTTCTTCGTTCCTTAAGGCAACGACGAAACCAACAAACGCACTCCCTGCACAAATGGAATCACAAACCACCGACGAATGGCAAGGACTCTCTTTATCAATGTTTTACTAAACTTTTTGCATGTTTTTGATTGGGATGAGATTAGGAATGAATAAATGCTTGTTCTCTTAAGAGGTAAGCTTTCTAATGACTTGTAGATTCCTGTTATTAACTTCTTGATTCTTTTTATTAATATGAGTATATGATCTTTCTCCTAATTCTTTCCTTTATGTACTTCTGGGTATTTGTATCTTTTCTTTTCAAATTGTGAAAATCTTTTGGGTGAAAATCTTAAAAAGGGTTTTTGTGAAAAAAAGAAAGAAGAAGAAGAAAAAAAAAGAAAAGAAAAAGAAATCTTCTTCCAAAGGAAAAGCAGTATATTCCTTGAGGTTGCAAAAAAAAAATGCCTCAGAATAAAAGCAAGAAACGAGAGTTTTTCCTTTTATTTTTTTCTCCTAAATTCCCCGTTCTTCAATGCAAAAAATCATGGTTGATTCAGAAACTCTTGCAAAACAGGGCTGAATAATAAAAACCATCGATGAGTGTCTTGGCCACATTCAGAAATTCTTGAAAAATAGAGCTGAGTGATGGAAACCGGAAAAAGGAGAGAATACAAATCCCTTATGTAAAATAGCCCAAAAGTTTTTGATCGGTTTTGAAAAGTCTTTATTTTATACCCATTAGTATGTTACTGATGGAATAAGGAGGTTTAAGTGATACTTGTGAAATAGAGTCAGAGAGTTGAGAATATTTATCTACATTTCATTCTAGAGTTTATCTGTTTTGTGCATGAGTAATTAGTCCTTTCTAATCTTGTTTTGCTCGAGGACTAGCAAAAGGTAAGTGTAGGGCCTATACCAGGAGATGTTAATAGCCTTAACCCGACAAGGTCTTCTTCTTCTCTTGCGTGGATGGATCCGTAGACTTCTTTGGTCACCAACAATGGAGTGAGGCGGAAAATATAGAAGTGAATGGAGTGGATTTTGTATGTTGAAGTGTGCCAAATGATGAAGACTCTCGGCCTATTTATAGGGCTCAATTGTGTCTGTTGCCGGGCGTCGTGTCGGATGAGGAGTAGCCGGCACATGTGGAAAATGTGTCAACTGCTCAACGGTCGAAACCGCAAAAATCCGCGCAAAACAGTGCATATGCCGGGTAGGATATACCCGGCATCATACCCGGCAACAGCCTAATCACCAACGGTCAATAACTGCTATCGCTTGGTCAACCGTGGCGACTCTTTACTTATGCCGGATGGAATCTACCCGGCATTGTGTCCGGCAAAGCCTCTTTCCTGATCTAATCTCGTGCCGTGCAGAAGTTATCCGGCAGGGAGTCCGGCATCAATGAACTTTTGGCTAGAAAATCATCCCTTGCACAGAAAAACATATAAAAACATAAGACTGAACTAATAAAACACTTTAATACCTAATATAGCACAAATAACTTATATACAACCTAATTTAGATAAATATAATACTAAATCTAACACCTAAAATATGATAAGTTTGCGGCTTATCAACAGCTAAAGAAATACATGCACCACCCCTCCCATGTGTTAGAACCTGAGAGGTTGACGTTAGAACCGAATATGAGATCAGTGGAGGTTCCTCAGAGAATCTTGGATAGTAAGACTAGGGACATTCGCCATAAGTCAGTGCGACTGGTGAAGGTTCTCTGGTCTAACCAGGATGTCGAAGAGTCCACGTGGGAATTAGAGGATAAGATGAAGGCGAAGTACCCTTCTTTGTTTACTGACCAGATCGTCCGTAAAGGGTACGGGGTGTACCCCTTTTTAAGGGGGGTATGATCTTCTTCGCTTTTGAGTTAGGAAACGAACATGTTTGTCGTTTGTTTGGTTGTGTCAGATGTGATTTTGTGTAAGTTGCTACACTTTGGTGATAAGTTTTAGATATGTATAATACTTATGTATTGTATTTGTGATTGACCTTTGAGTCTTGAGATGTGTGAATGAGAATATAAGATGTGGTATTAAGATTAAGCAATTGAGTACCGTGAATGATTTAGTACACGTGTGAACTTTGGGGACAAAGTTCTTTTAAGGGGGGTAGATTGAAATACCCCAAACTTAGATATGGTGTTTAAGTGATAAACTAAGATATAAGAAGGCTAAATAATGCCTTAGAAACATTAAGAAACCATTTTAATCAAAGAAAACATAAGGAAACACCAAAAGAACAGTTTAAGCAAAAACGTGCTCTAAGCTTGGAGAGACTTGGATGAGCACCCAAATATCATTCTTAGACCTTAGTAATATCCTAATGGTCATTTTAAACCAATTACCAAAGAAAACCAAGCTTGAAAACAAGTTAGAACACAAAATGTGCTTTAAGGAGTCTTAAAGCACAATTTTGAAAAATTGTCTTAGAAAAGGCGTTTTAAGTGGCTAAATGCCCATGATTACTTCTTAATTAACTTGTGTACTAATTAGTATCACACTAGGAAGTCTAAATCAATGGGAAATCAAAAATTTCACAATTATGTGCACTAATTTGTGAATAGTAACCAAATAGTGACTAGTTTAGTCTTTAGTCAATTAAGCTTAGTTAGTTGGTCAAGCAAGACCATGACTAGCTTAATAATAAGGGGGTGGCCGGTTTTTAAGGTGATGATTCACCATATGAGCAAATAAGAAATGAAAATAAGAGATAAAGTAAAAGTACTATTTGCTTTAACATAAATATCCCACCTTTACTTACCTCTCTCCTCACCTCTTCATTCTCTCTTGTTCCCACCGGTTTTGTGCTGCTCCTCTCTTCTTCTCCAACGTGAAGAACAACCTCCATGCTAGCTTCACCTTCATTTGATTACTACTTACTCATTTTAGCTCCAAAACCAAAACAAATTACATATTCTTCTTAGTTAGCTCAAGCTCTTCCTTTCTATCTTTCCAAAACTTCAAGAGCTCCATTTTGGTGCCAAGGCAAACCGCCATTAGAGGGGGAAACTCAAGCTTGGAGACTCCATTAGCTTCTTCATTCTCTTAAGGTAAAGAATATGTTAGAAAATCTAGGTTTCCATCATTTTCTCTCCATAACCGAAAATGTATACTCATGGGGCTTCATTGTTATGCCTTGTTCTAGCTTGTTTCTTATTCTCCAAGGGCAAGAGGAGGTCCTTCTTGATTCATATCCAAGCTTGTCTTGAGAAACCAAGGTAAAACAATCAATTTAATACCTTAAAACACATTTTTAACCTAGGTTTTATTCCTTAAGGTTAGTGTGTTGTTTAGTACTCATTGGAGTCATGGAATGTTGGTTAGAACTTTGGCAAGGAGAACTTGATTTGGTGACTGAGATTGAGCAAAGAAAAACCTAAGGGAGAAAGTTTGTGAAGCTTGAAAAAGAACAAGGTAAATGTCTTACCTTAAGGTGTTTAATGCATTAAGGGATGGGACTTAGGTATACGTTGAGTGTAGCTTAGGGTTTACATTAGAAAAGGGCTATATATAACCTAGGAGAAACAATGACTATGTATGAGAATTTGTGACTAAGGAGCCAATGAGAAAAGAGATAGTTAAACAATGTTGAGATGAATTACAAAAAGCATTTTATTTCAATGGGAGCCTTGTTATGTGTATTCGCAGGTCAAAGGCAATTATATGTGGAGATTCAGAGGTTAAGATTATTGTCATTTAAGGGCCTAAGTGCCAAGCATTTTAAGTTTATACACTATATGATGATGTGGTGTGGTTTTGGTTTAAATTGTGTGCTAAGATGAAGTAATGAGAACTTAAGTGATCTTGGTTGTTTGATGGTGAAAAACCAAGTGTTTAGGTGTAACAATATACTAGAGAACCCATGTCAAAATTTGATGAAGAAACTTAGTGTTTAAGATGTTCTCAGGAAATTTCATGACTAAGGTAGTACTAGGGAACCTTAGGGGTTGTTTTGATGAAAAAGAGTAAGTTCAAGGTGTTCTTGTGAGTTAGAATGACTTAGGCATTATCATGGAGGATTTAGGAATCAAATGAATGAACTTGTGTATTTAGGACTTAGGCAAATATTGGTAAACTAGTAGAAAGGAAATAATGTGTTGGAAGAAGGAGGCATAAATTTGTGTAGGAACTTTAAGTAGTTGCATAAAGGAATTTTAGGTGGTGAAAGATGCTTGGGAGATGATGTTATAGTGGTGAGGAAGCATTTTGGCATAGTGGTTATAATAGGTGTGAACCACCACTTAGAAGCCTAGTGGGAAACATTACAAGTGTTGACATTATTGCAAGGAAAATGCATAATGACTAAGATGGATATTGATGAGTGATTTAAGGAGTTTAGTGGAGGGCTTAAGGTGTATTTTAAGTGCCCAAACGAGGTTAGAACATACTAAGAAATGAGATAAGTGTTTAAGGATATAGAAGATGAGTATTCTGCCCTGTCCGAACTTCCGTCCGAATTTGGAAGCTCGGACATGCCCTATTGCGATTAAATTTTCTGAGTCTCGGCCAGTGTCCGGACTTCTGTCCGGCATTCGAAGTTCGGACACTTGAAATTTTTCCTTTGATTTTTCCTCGACCTATGTCCGAACTTAGGGAAGCTCGGACACATGTTCGGACACACGTCTGGTTGCACCCTTTTGAGTCTCGACCTATGTCTGAACTTGGGAAGCTCGGACACAAGTTCGGACGCGGTGCTGTTTTGACCAAAAACTTTGTTTAAGGTTGGGGAAATGATATCTAATGGTGGGGATTGATAGATATTGATGTTATAAAGTTATTAAGGGCATGCTTGGAGGGTGTAATGGCTACAAAGAGGGTGAACAAATGTAAGAGGCAATAAGAAACCATGCACTTAAACGTTTAAAGGTAAAACCACGAGGACTTAGTAAATGACAATGGATAAATGTTAGTGTTTAGAAAGGTTAAGTAGGTGAATGACGTTAAGTTGAACTAATAATAACTTAAAACTGAATGAATGTTTTAGGACTTGTGGATTGGGACTTGGAAGGAGATAAACCGAACAATCGCCGACGGTGAACGGTACAATCTTTCTTGTGACCTGCTTGCTAACGAGGTGTCCCTCGGCTTGTGTGCTATCTGTTAAATTGCTATGACTAAGACAAGATAAATCATGCAACCGGTTATACTTGTTCTCGTTGTGAATGTGTCTTCTTTACACTAACCCACGAGACTTGAGATTGTCACTAACTAAGTTTAGTGCTTGCTGAGTTAAGAAAAGGAGTTAAGTATTGGTATCTGTTGGATAATACCCGTTAAGGTTTAACTAACACATGGTTTGTAAGATTTTCACTAACTGGAACTTAAAGGGGGGAGTGAGGAACCTAGGACTGACTCCGGTCATGCATGCTAAGGAAAGGGGGTCGGTATCGGAATCAGATCCGTCCTCCGCTTGAGGACTTGTCTTCGGACTCGTTGCCTAGGGTCGGTTGCCGGCTCAGCTACAGTGGACTCCCGTCCAAGGTAGGTGGCATTAAGATGGTGCGGTAGGATCACCTAAATCCTAAGTTTGAGTTAAGCTACAACCATTACCATTCTAGGAACAGTTTGTATACTGAGGTTAAGATAAGATTGAGACTGAGGTAAATTAAGGAGGACTGAGGATGATAGGAATCAAGTCTGGAGGAGGTTATTGCGAACCCATTTGCTAAGGAAACGCTTGAGTCGTTCAATTGTGTGTGGACTAAGTATGTTCATTTGTGGATGGTTGTTTATTGCACTTCATATTATGCTTGTGTATCTAATCAACTTCCATGCTATCGACAATTAGTCGTCGTAGCCCCGTTTGCTTGGGGGCCACGAGAGGGTCGTACCAGCATTCGTGCTGACCCCCTTTGGGGGCTGTTTTTACACTTGCAGGTAAGAGGCCCATGAAGTCACACCACGAGAGTAGGAGCGGTTAGACTTAGGATGGGTTACTTATTTTGAGCACGGGTTGTGCTTGTGCGCCCGTCTGTTAATATTTAAACTGATGTAAGTTGGTGTTTATGACTTGGATGCTTAAACTCGGTTGGTTGGTGGTATTTTGGTCGGTTGTATATTTTGGATAAGTGTTGTAAATCGGTTTAAGGTTCGGTATATTCTAATGATCAGACCGTGGCAAGGTCCCGGTGTTAGTTATTTCCGCTGTGACGTTTTTGATTAAGTGTTAAGTTTGAGATAACCACGACTGGCTTTAGACGGGGTGTTACAAAAGTGGTATCAGAGCGTAGTCACGCTCTGATCAAGAAATACCGGACATGAGTAACCACCGAGTTAGAATGCAAGTTAAGAAATAAGTGATGGGTTAAGGGTGTGAGCTGTTAGTGTGAGTAGAGTCAGATGACCACTATTAAGCGGGGATCGTCTTTACCGTCTACGGACATTACAAATTCGTTAACCGAAACAGTGGTGGATACGAATCTAATGTGAATTATGATTGTTCAGATGCCAAGAAGGAGAGGCCGAGGCCGTGGTAGGCGCGACGATGCTTTAGAGATACCGGGAGGGCAGACGATCGCGGAGATCGTAGCTGCCGCATTAGGGCACATGGGCTATCAGCCCGGTGTGGGTGCACCACCTCCACCGCCACAACCCCGGGAACCGAATTGGGTGAAGAGCCTTGCAGACCTTCGACCCACACATTTTAAGGGGGATACCGATCCCGCCAAGCTTGAGGCGTACATCTCCGAGCTGGAGACCGCCTTCGAGACCCTTGACGTCCCTGCTGGGATCAAGGTGCGTCTAGCTGCATTCTATCTGAAGGGGTAGCAGGCGATTGGTGGAAGCTGGTAAGGGCCGAGCATGTGGCCAATCCAGACTTCGGCTGGGACCAGTACACAGCACTGCTTCGAGCAAAGTACTATCCCGCCCATGTCCAGACGAAGAAGCGACTACAGTTGGATGCGCTTAAGTAGACCGACAAGATGACGGTGGACGAGTATTACTCAGAGTTCACCGCCTTGCTCCGTCTTCTGCTAGGTCTTGGATATTCAGACCAGATACTGGTGGACCGCTTCTATGGCGGGCTTAGCCATCGACTCCGCTACGACATGGGGCCGACGAGCTATACTACCTTGCAGGTAATGGGAATGGTTGAGAGTAACTAATACTTTGGAAAGCAGGAGTGCTATCATGCCGCTGCTAAGGTTGAGATAACCGTCTAGCTGAGGGATGAGGAGAATGCTAAGAGGAAGAGTGCCGGCAAGAGCACGGAGAGCCAAGGGCAAGGGGGTTACAAGGAAACAAAAATACCAGCCTCAAGCCCAGAAAATCAGACCAAAAAGGGAAGGAGGAAAGGAGAAGGCTCCAGAGGAGCCACTGAAGTTGACGTATGCGTATGCAGCTAAACCCCTGCGCTCAAGGGCGCCAAAGGGTAAGGGATTGATATTGAGTGAGTTAAGAGACAATTAGTAACCGTTTGAGATATGAGTACTAATATTGCGAATGATCAGGATCTGAGACTGATAAGGGAGCCGGTGGTGGCTACTAGCGATGCTACATCTGTCAGTGGTGTCACAAGGACCACCCCGGGCTCGATTGCAAGGGGAACAAGGTGGAGTGCAATTATTGTGGGGTATACGGACACCTAGCATACGAGTGCTTCCGGAACCCCGCTAGCAGAGCCTATAGACCCGAGACTAGGGGCAAGGGCGAGACTGATCAAGGAGTTGGATCTGACAGTCAGAAGAGAGTGCAGCAAGCTGCAGACAAGAACCCATGGGTAGCCCAGAAGTCGGGACCCACACTACACTTGGTGGACCGGGACGATGAGCCTGAACCCTCATCGAGACCAGGTACCGCTAAAACTGTTATGTGATATAATTACCTGCTTAACGCATTATCATGCATATTTGGTGAATAATTGAGTTAAGTGAGAATGAGATAAGATTAGAACATAAGTAAGATATAACCTACTACCACCTTAGGAAACTTAAACATCTGCTATCCAATGCCTTCAACACCTAACCCGGAGTACACCGACATCGAAACCCTAGACTTTCCAACTGAACAAGGTCAGGTTATCCGCCCAGGTATGATTTTATTAAGGGGATACCTGACACCAGCAGCGCAAATAGCCATCATCAGGAAATGCAGTCAACTAGGAATGGGACAGGGAGGTTTTTATACACCGGAGTACCCAGGGGGAGCAATAATGAAGCTAAAGATGATGAGCTTAGGCAAGGATTGGAATCCGTACGCCAAGACCTACCAAACCACGAGGATACAAGTTGGAGTCTCACCACCGGGAATACCCGAAGAGTTTCATCCGGTAAATACACAAGTCATGGAAGTCGCTCAGCAGTTGGAGGCTAAACCGATTCCAGACATACAAGCAGACATTTGCATTGTGAACTTCTACGAGAAAGATGGGCGACTTGGACTACACCAGGATAAGGACGAGACAACGGAGTCTTTCGAAAGAGGGATACCCGTAGTGTCTTGGTCCATTGGAGATGATGTAGAATTTTTATACGGCGAGTAGAAGCGTGCGGACCGTGTTAATAAGTTAATACTTAAGTCAGGGGATGTAATAGTTATAGGAGGAGAATCAAGGATGTTGTACCATGGGATTAAGAGAATCAAGCTGAATACAACACCATCAGCAGTAATCAACACGACACATATGAGACCAGGAAGATTCAACCTAACCTTTAGACAATATTAGCCATGTAATGTTTTAGTATGGGATAAGAAGTGAGATGTAAGATTAAAGCACATGTTGTAAACAGGATGGTTATGAATAAAATAACAGTGTTGTTCATATCAATTGTTACGACTCTTGTTATACCATCATTACTCATAAAGCTTGTGAATACAAATAGGTCATGGACTCGGTACGGAAGGTGCGCTAAGCATACTTACAGAGGCACAGGCCGACGCCAGCGGTACTATCCTCACCGGCACCTTTCCGATTAATGGGATTGAGGCATCAGTTCTCTTCGACTCAGGGGCCTCGCATACCTTTATCTCGGCATCTTTTACGAGAAGGTTGGGGCTAGACGCCAATGAGCTACCCGACTTCACGGTTACGCTCCCGTCTAAGGAGAAGGTTCATTGCACTCGCTACTACCGAGGAGCCATTGTCAGTATTGAGGGGGAAGACTTTCCAGTCAGTTTTATTGAGTTCAAGGAGTTGGGATTTGATGTTATTTTCGGGATGAACTGGTTGGAGCGGCACAAGGGACGTATCCTCTGCGCCGAGCATAGACTGCTACTCAGGAGTCCGTCTGGGGTAACAATATCGTACCGCCAGAGGCCCAGAGAGCCTTCGACTAAGTTCATCACCGCTATGCCAATGTATAAGGAATTGAGGAGGAAGGAAGAGGTGTACCTCTGCTATGTACAGGACATAGAGAGAGACCCCGAGTTCGACCTCGACTTACCGGTAGTGTCGGAGTTCCCTGATCTCTTTCCACGGGAACTGTCCGGCATGCCACCCACTCGGGAGGTAGAGTTCACCATCAAGCTGCTACCTGGTACCGGACCGATAGCCAAGGCACCATATCGCATGGCTCCGACTGAGATGAATGAGTTAAAAGAACAGTTAAAAGATTTGCTAGACAAGGGATTCATCAGACCAAGTGTGTCACCATGGGGAGCGCCAGTTCTCTTCGTGAAGAAGAAGGATGGTAGTCTCCGCCTCTGCATCGACTACAGAGAGTTGAATGCAGTAACAGTGAAGAATAAGTACCCACTACCCCGCATTGACGATCTGTTCGATTAGTTGAAGGGAGCATCTATGTTTTCCAAGATTGATCTCAGATCGGGGTATCATCAGATAGCCATTAAGGAGGGAGATATTGAGAAGACGGCATTCCGGACACGATATGGCCATTACGAGTTTACAATGATGCCGTTCGGTTTGTCGAACGCACCGGTGAAATTTATGGATTTGATTAACCACTTGTTCCGGGAGCAGCTGGACAAGTCGGTTGTGGTATTCATCGACGACATATTGATATATTCGAGATCGAAGGTTGAACATGAGGAACATCTGATGAGGGTATTAGAGATACTAAGGGAGAACCAGCTATATGCTAAGTTCTCCGAATGTGAGTTTTGGCTTGACCAGGTCTCTTTCCTAGGTCATGTCATCTCGGATGCTGGGATCTTGGTTGATCCAGCGAAGATTGATGCCATACGTACTTGGCCAAGACCGAAGACTGTTACCGACATCCGGAGCTTTCTCGGTGTGGCAGGTTACTACAAGAGGTTTGTTAAGGACTTCAGCAAGGTCGTGAAATCGATGACCAGTCTGATGAAGAATGATGCACCGTTCTTATGGACGTCTGACTGTGAGAGATCATTTCAGAGTTTGAAAGACTCACTGACCGCCGCACCGGTTCTGACCATTCCAGACGGTACGGAGGGCTTTGAGGTCTACTGTGATGCATCCGGCAGAGGGCTGGGTTGCGTGCTCATGCAACATGGCAAGGTGGTGGCATATGCCTCACGCCAGTTAAAGAAACATGAGGAGAACTACCCCATACATGATTTAGGGCTGGGAGCTGTAGTCTTCGCTTTGAAGATATGGCGCCATTACTTATACGAGGTTAGTGTGACGATCTACACCGATCACAAGAGCTTGAAATACATATTCACTCAGAAGGAGTTGAATCTCAGACAAAGGAGATGGTTAGAGTTTCTGAAAGACTATGACACTGACCTCCAATACAAAGAGGGGAAGGCCAATGTTGTAGCAGACGCCCTGAGCCGTCGAGCACACTCACTCCATTCGCTAGTCTCTTTCTCCAGCTTGGTTGATGAGGTGCGAGAGGCTCAGAGGACAGATGAGTATATGAGAGAGGTCAGACAGAAGCTGACAGATGGTACCTTTGAGAGTCAGAAATATGACTTCAAACTTCACGACGATGATCTGATCAGACTTAAGGGCCGGTTATGCATACCACGGGGCATCACGGATCTGAAAGACCGTATACTTAGGGAATCACACTATTCTTCAGTTTCCATCCATCCGGGAGCCTCTAAGATGTATAAAGACATGAAGAGATACTTCTGGTGGTCGGGGATGAAGACAGATGTTACTGAGTTCGTCTTGAGGTGTCTCACTTGCCAGAAGGTGAAATTCGAGCACCGACGACCAGGGGGAATGGTACAGTCGATGCCAGTTCCATAATGGAAGTTCCATGATATCTCCATGGACTTTGTAGTTGGGCTCCCACCTGCTAGGGGAGGTCTCAACATGATATGGGTGGTGGTGGATCGCCTTACCAAAGTAGCCCGATTCATTCCGATGAAGGATACTTGGAAGGTGACCAAATTGGCTGAGTTGTTTTAGAAGGAAATTATGAGGCATCACGGGATACCGAAGACCATAGTGTCAGATAGAGATACCATATTCCTTTCGAGGTACTGGAGAGCTACTAGAGAAGCGTTGGGTAAAGAACTGAAGCTGAGTACCGCGTTCCATCCTCAGACAGATGGTCATACTGAGCGTACGATTCAGACACTCGAGGACATGCTGAGGGCATGTGCCTTAGACTTCTAGGGCAGTTGGATTGACAAATTACATCTGATCGAGTTTTCATACAACAACAGCTATCACGCTTCGATCAAGATGGCACCTTTTCCAGCGTTGTACGGTAGACCATACCGTACACCGCTCTGCTGGGATGAGTCGAGTGAGACGGTCATTATAGGACCAGAGTACTTTGAGCAAGTTAAGGCTGAAGTTCAGCAAATCAGGGAGAACATGAAAGCTGCTCAAGATAGGCAGAAGTCGTATGCTGATGTTCTGATTATGTGACGTATAATGTCATAGGAAGTGATTAAGAGTTGAAAACCCAATTTATAAAATGTGATACGAGTATATAAATCAAAGCCGTGGACAGTTATGTTGTTTATGACATTTATAGGTAATTCATATTATATACTAAGGTTCATACCAAAGCCATATAAATTAGGCCACTTAACCTAATTATTAAAATAAGTTAAAATGGGTTCTAAACAAAAAAAAATGAAAATGAATGAATGTTACCGCAAGGAGTTGGGGCTGATTCGCAATTTAGATAAAATTTAGAGGCTGAATATTAATAAAGCCGAAAACTATATATCAAAAGAGTTATTTTATGAATTATATAAAATTTAATAAAGTTTTAGGACAAAAATGAAATTTATGGTAGTTATAGGGGTCGAACTGTAATTATATAAACTTCTAGTCAAACTGGAAGTTATTGGGTCAACATAGACCATATTAGGAGGTTTGACCAAACTTAATTTCATAAATAATTAATTTATGAACTTAGGTTAACATTACAAGGGGAATGTTGAATTTATAAAACTTATGGGGGAATGTTGAGTATTAAAATTTGGGAATTTTTGGAGTTATATAAGTGGGTATATTAATAAAAGTGTATAATATATGATTTTTGTGACATGTGAAAGTATATAGTATAAAATGGGGTCAAAATGTAAATAAGGAAAATTATGTGTGGAAGGAATGGGATTTCAGAAACGGAAGGGGGCTATTTGAAATAAAACATAATCAAACTATTGGTTATAAGTGTATAACTTGTTAAAATATATGTGGTTTTGTGCAAGTATAGGAAATACATGGTGCTGGAAAGGAACAAACCAAAACAACATGTGGGCTGTTCGGTAAGATGGAAGAAAATAACATATACAAACTATATGTTATAATTATTGTAATGTCTGGATGATATAACAAATGTAGGTAAAAATATTAAGAGCCTTGTGATAAAAGAATAAATATGAAAAGTTGAAGGGTAAAATAGAAACAAACAGAACCTAAGGGACTGTTTGGTATTTTCGGAAATTTCAAACCATATAATATATTTACGCTATACGATTCAAATGTTATAATATATGAAAAGTTAAGTATGTTATGAAATTGTGGTGAAATTGTAATGTTTGGAAATTATGGGGGATAAAGAAGAATAAGTATATCACATGTATGTACTGTTCGGTACACCTACAAACAATTACTAAAACTATATGTTATAAGTTTAATGACACATAAAATATCATACTGTATGATATCCTAGTAATAAGGGTATCACTAAATAATACCGAGTGACCAAAAGTATAGTTTATTAAAACTATCTTACTAACACATTCATATGTACATTATGTATCAAAAATGAAGATATAAACCATAGTATACAATGACATAAATACTATGGTTAATGTATGATTTGGGATGGTTTAAATAAACCTTGTTTAAGGAATAATATATGCATAACATAAAGTTCTTATTTCCTTAAGGAAACAAAGTATATATATACACACATGAATATTGACGCAAGCGACATGCATATATATAATATGGTTTACAGACCATATAATTGTAGATAATAAATGTCAACTTATAAGTATAAATATATACTATAATGTCATAAGGTTATGAATGAATACAAGTTGTTATGTAATTGGGAAGTTGTATAATATTGGGTACATTAAAGAATAGTAAAATACTATGTAAAATAAATTAACGTTTCATGGAATGCATGCAACCATAGGTTATCAAATATAACCATGCGTGCAACTATAGGTTATAACCATACCTGTGCATGCGATGTAATAGTCGCATTAAAAATACGAGAACGGGCAAATTCTGAATCAGGCGTAACGTTTGTAAAATACTATGGATTTGGAAAAATAATTCCTATGTTTAAAAACGTTAGCCACGACGTTCGAATAAAAACCGACGTCCTTGTAAACCGTATATTAATACATACTACGAGCAAGAGTTTGTAAGGATAATGACACCTTAACTATTAACAGTTGAATGTCCGGGGTGTAGTACCGGGATTACAGACATTATTCGGAAATACCGAATCTTACTGTCATGTGGATTGACATATAGCGTTCATCGTATTGTTAGATCGCCTGTTAGACGTGCGCGCTAGAGAAAACTTAGTGGTCTACACTGCGAGACCTCGACACGGTGTACGGTATGTAAAGGGATTTGATCCGGGTTGTCCTGAGGAATTCCTCGGGCTTAGATTTGTTTGATAAATAACTTGTGTGAATGTATGTATGTGATTTATGTGTGTGATGTGTAACTATGTTTACTGCATTATTTATTTATGCACGGACGTCCTACGGGACTAATACTACGTCGACTATAGATCGACTTATACAAAACTACATATGCAAAATGTGTGATTGTGACCACCGTTGCTTGACCTAATACGCTAAGTATTACAAGTATGTAGTTATAACCTAAGTAAAACACTTAGGAACGAGACACGACATTGTCGGTCTCTAGAGCTTTGACTCGAACGTGAATACTACCTAGAATAATTCTAGGCATGCGTAAGACCCATAGGGCAGCCAACAAATTAAGTGATGTACTCCATAACTAAAACTGTAACTGACTATCTAACTAACGAAGTTAACAGTGGAGTGTGAATGAAAGTGATGATGTACCTTAATCCAGACAGTCACTGGCTGCTGGTCGCGCGTAGAGATCTCTTGGGTTATCCCGTATCGGGTTTACCCTAGTTAATCCTGAACGAGCCTACATAGATCGTCAGGCGGAGTGTGCTACCGTTGGCACCAGGCCCTTGGCCACCTAAATGGACGCCTTTACAAAGGCAAAGTGAATTAGTCCTAGAGTCTTCGGATGATCAGGGCAGTGAGCACCTTGTGTGTACGTGGGACTACTGTCCAAGTGAATATATTTCGGGTTGTCCTAATTGACGCCCGACAGTGCTAACTAAAACAAATAATATGTGAGGGCCCGGGGGGCCAAATGATGTAATACATGATGATGATAAAATACGACGTATGAATTACTAACGCCGTCGCATTGTATGATGTGTGATTGTTGTGTATGTTTATAAGTGACTGTTTTGATTGGATGAATGATTATATAATCATGCATGTTGTTACAGTATCTATTATATATGTAAAATGACAAAGCATGAAATCAATCTATTATCAAGACGGTTAAAAATGACAAGTGACCAATAGGGTCCAGATCCGGCATACTCAGCGTCTATCATTGAGACTACACTTATTGTGCAGGTTGTTGATCTTCGTTGAAGCCGAAGTGCGGGAACAGGGTAGATAGGATTACTTCAATTATTGCGTAAGGAATTTATTGTATAACGATACCAGGCTGTAGACGTATGATGGTAATGTTACATTTATCTGGGATTTGAAATAGATGCTCACTTGTCTACTGTTATGGATGTGGACTTAGTATGATGTATAGGGATATCTCGTTATCACAGTGGTTTAGTAATGATGTGTATTCTAGTTGTTGGATTTAGTTCTGCTTCGTTACTCGTATGGGCGAGTAACGGCAGGTGACACCCGAGTGAGTTTAATGTCGTTGTTTATTTTCCGCTGTAAGACGCTTTATTATCTGTTGACGTGAGTGACTATTACGTGTTAATTCGAGAGGGGTGTTACATAAATATACTTCCCTCTGCTTCCTGACACTAGTGGATAAAATGTTTTTAATGACGGTTATTTTGCCTATATACCACGGTTAGAAACCGTGGTTTATACTGGCGTCGCATATAGCTAAAACCTATATACCACGGTTCAAAAACCGTCGTTTAAAAGGGAGTTTATACCACGGTTCCTTTGGACCGTCGTTTAAGACCCCTTTTTTCCCGTGAGATCATTGACTTTATACCACGGTTAAAAGCCCGAACCGTGGTATAAAGTGAGTATTAATGACGGTTATTGTGTAGAACAGTGGTATTTAATTTATAAAATGAACTAATAAACCACGGTTACTCGTAAAACCGTGGTTTATAGTTTTTTTTTTTTTAAAAATCGCCGGCGATTTTAGCGCCGCCTTCAACTAATTCAACAGAGCTCAAACACTGCAGTGAATGTTGTATTCCTTGTTCGTCGGTGGGTTACAAAATTACCGTGTTCGTCGGTGGGCTACAAAATTACCGTCTGTTTGCCGGTTAGGGTTGCAAAAATTACAATGAGATGAAGAAGAGCATGTGTTCCTTGTTCGCAAATATTACCGTGAAGAAGAGGCGCAGAGCATTTGTTACTTGTTCGCAAAAATTACCGTCAAGAAGAGGCGCAGAGCATGAAGAAGAGGCGCATGTGTTCCTTGTTTTCCAATTCGCCGGTGGGTTGCAAAGTTGAAGAAGAAGAGGCGCAGAGCATGAAGAAGAGGAGCATTTGTTCCATGTTCGCCGGTGGGTTGCAAAAAAAAAAATGCGAAGTGGAAGAGAAGAAGAGTTGAGAGCATGTTTGATTTTTTCGACAGTGAGAGCAATATATCTAATAGGAGAAGGAGAAAGAGCCGCGTTAATTTTCGTGGAAAATTTGAATTCCCGCTTAGACTATATACCATGGTTCTACCAAGAAACCGTCATTTAAAGTTTTTTTACCATGACTAAAAACGACGGTTGTCATACAACCGTGGTATATAATGCAAGGGGTCAAAGTATATATGACGGTTCGACCTATAACCGTGGTATATAATAAAACGCGTCAAACTATATATGACGGTTCCTTCAGAACCGTGGTATATAATAAAACACGTAAAGCTATATACGACGGTTCTGCGTGGAACCGTGGTATAAAATCTCCCGCTGACATTTTTTGTGACGGTTATGATCATAACCGTGGTATAAAGTTTTTAAATGACGGTTACGAGTATAACCGTGGTTTAAAGTGCGTTATTTAAAATGTTTTTTCTTTAGTGTGATTTCTTTGTACATGGACATAGCAGATATCACTTTTATTGATGGTGCTCTAGGGCTCTGGCGGTAAGACACTGTCACTCCTGATGGGCTATTAAGTAACAGTCTGGGCTCTGCACAAAGGATGCGGCCTCTGTGCCACCCCAACCAATCCATCCCGGCTATGACGTCGAATCCTAGCCCTCTGAACTCAATTAGGTCAATGGGAAATTCCTCTTCCTTAATACGGATAGTGGCTCCTCTATAAAGACGAGTGCAACTGACCTTCTCCTTAGACGGGAGTGCCACCTTAAAATCAGGTAACTCTACAGCGTCTAGCCCCAACTTCCCCGCAAGCGAAGGCGGAATGAAAGTATGTGAGGCTCCGGAGTCGAACAGTACTGATGCAGCCACTCCATTGACAGGAAAGGTACCATTGAGGATCGTGCCGCCCTTGCTGGCCACCTCCTCAGTAAGTATACTTAAGGCACCTTCCGTCTACTTAGCACAACCTAACAACAGAATCTGGGTAAGTACTTTGACATATGATGGAGGTCTAAAGACATTCACTTTTCATAACAATAATGCTTCATTGATGAGATGATCTCCTTTCAGGTGTCTAAAGACAATTACAATGCTAGTATTTTCTAAAAGTCAAACTTAATCTTCCTGGTTTCATGTGGGTGGTGTTTATCACTGTCGAAGGTGCTGAGTTCATTTTAATCCTTTTAATTCCATGGTATAGCAATCTTGACCTTCCACCCATTGTTAAAACATCTCCTGATTCCAATATGATTTTCTTCGCAAGGTCCACACGCATCTGCTCGCTATATAGGAACTCTGCGTCATCTCCAATTGACAAGGACAATACTAGTATCCCCTGATCAAGGGACCCTTGTGTTTCATCCTTGTCCTGGTGTAGTCCTAAGCGGCCTCCTTCTTCATAGAAGTTGATGATACATAGATCAGCCCTTAGATTGGGAACTGGATCTTCTTCTAGCTGTTTAGCTGTATTAACTGCTTGTTCCACAATTTGTAAAAATTCTTCTGGGATTTTTGGTACTTGCACTCCATCTCCATTTCTTGTATCCTGGTAGGTCTTTGAGTAAGGATTCCAATCCTTTCCTAGGCACATCATTTTCAGCTTCATTTTTTATCCTCCTGGAAATTCGGTAATGTAGAACCCTCCTGGTCCTGCTCCCAGTTCTTGACATCTTCTGATGATTGCAATTTGTGTTTCCGGCGTTAGGTATCCTTTGAGTAATATTAATCCTGGTTGGACAACCTTACATTGTTCGTTCGCTGGTTCTTGTGCTTTGATAATGTTTTCTTCCAGGGAGGGCGGTGAGGGGATAGGAAAGCATATCTTATAGCTTCCTACGTGGTTTAAGAGTCTACTAGTGAGTCTTATTAGTTCTTTCCTACTTAATCAGGCACTTAAGGCATGCAATCACTCATTCACAACATTCACTGCTCAATAACATGTTCGTATAGGTTTAGAATTATCTGGGTTGGTAGAAGTACCAGCTTCATCTGAGCGGTCCATAACATGCAGGGTGGGTCCCGATGCTGGTCCTTTGCCCTTAGCTCCCTGAGCTTGGTTTGTTGGTGGAGGGCGAGTATCGCTGGGTCCACTCTTATGGCCGGTGTTTGCCTTTTCCCCCGGGCGGTAGTTCCTGCTCTCCGGGTCGAAGGCTCGTTGTCCCCCTATCTGACAGTGGCGGCACTGGACTTTCTCCCCTTGGCAGTCCACGCCGGGGTGATCCTTCCCACGTTGTCTGCAGTTGAAATGGCGGACAAACCTTTGGCCCGTATTTGAGCCATGCCCAGAACCTAATAGAATCGAGGTCAATTACATATTCCAGTGGTACTGAAGTAATCACATAAGTTTCAAATTTAACTGCTTGGTTAGAGTGCCTACCCTTAGATGGGTAGGTTTTCTGTGAGTTTGCTGCTCCGTGGGTTACTGGCTGGGGGTTCCCAATAGTCTGGTTCCCCTTCCCTTGATAGGACCCCTGGCCTCTGTGAAAGGGTTTGTTGCTTCTGTTGGAGTTTCCCTGCTTGGCATCATCGCCGCCAGGCCCGTCCTTTCTCTTTTGGGAGCTCAAAGCATCCTTCTTTTGCATGTGATCTCCACAACGGAGGCAGCGTGGTAACATTCCTGTAATCTCAAGGTATCAGTTTCCAAATCTCTCATGACAGAGTATTGTAGGTAATAAAATTCCAACTGGTTTATATTACTCCTGTTTTACCTGTAAGCTGGTGGGAATGACTGGTCCCATCCCAAATTGGAGTCGAGGACTCAGTCCCCCATAGAACCGGTCGACCAAAACCTGGTCCGAGTATCCTAATCCGGGTAGTAGTCGGAGTAGTGAAGTAAACTTCGCATAGTATTCATCCACGGTCATCTTTCCAGTCTGTTCCAGCGCATCAAACTCCCTAGTCTTCACCATCATGGTGTGGGCCGGGTAGTACTTGCCCCTAAGGAGTGCGGTGAAGGCTCCCCAAGTGAAAGCTGAATCGTCCAAGTGGTCGGCTTTTACCATATTCCACCAATCCCTTGCTGTATCCTTCAAGTAAAAGGCAGCGAGCCTTACCTTGTCCCTAGCTGGGACAGCGAGTGTCAGTCTGTCCCTTGAATGCAGTTGGTCTGAGATCAGCCAAACTCTTCACCCAATCCTTCTCCCTGGGTGGTGGTGTTGGAGGTTGCTGCTGCTGCTGCGCAACTCCCGCTTGTGCAAATGCTTGAGCTATCAAAGTAGCAATATCATCCAGCCTGACAGGCGACTCCTCAGCTGTCTGTCCGCGGTGTCCTCCTCTTCCTGACATCTGTAGGATGTTGATGTATATTAGATACTGTGGTCACAATCTTGGTCTTGGATAGTAGTCTAAGTAAAACTAACTTAAACTCCTTTCTATACTATCACTCAACCCGTAACCTAAAGCTTTATAAATCCTAATCTCGGTGTATTCTTGTATCCAGAGCGTAACTACGCTCTGATACCACTTTTTGTAACTCCCCAACCCGAAATCTAATAACCTGAAAGATGATCTCTCCCAAATAAACTTAAACTGCAGCGGAATAAATTACAATAACCGGGTGGTATTACAATGCCGTTAGCCACCCTTGTGACTAACAAGGCCAACTCAAAATACAAATCTCAAAAGTCACGGTCCGAATACGAATACAATCCGAGATACTAAGAATCAAACTCAAAGGTACAATAATTAAGTAAAACAAATAGCTAGTAATAAACTCCCATAGCTTGATTTACCCCACCTACACTCGGTTTGGTAATCTCTGCAACTTCAGGTACCTGAAAAATGGGGGTGCCCCCAAAGCGGCTCAGCAAACAATGCTGGTATGGAAAATGTGCAGCCCATCGGCTACTGAGCCACACCAACTACTTTGTCGAATACATGCAGTTCATTTTTTTGATAAAGCTGTACACAAGCATTACATAATAACAACAAGTATCCATACAAGGACAACCATGTCACATAGAACAAGACTTCAGAAGGTCAAGTTAGATGAACTGTAATCATTTGATAATAGTCGGGTCCACACAATGGGACTGACAGGTGTACAAGAGTATGTCAACAATAGTGAAGGTATAGTGACCTCGTTAAAAGAGATAGGTGGGTAATGAGTCCCTCAGGAGATAATGTAGTTAACTCCTGTACTTAAAAGAGGTGGGAATCGAACCTCGAGAGGAATAGAGTCTTCCTCCCAACTTGAACTGTTCTGGTATGCAGCCGGTGAGTGACATAGTGCACCTAAAACTCCCGTCACGACGTAAATTGAATAGGAGACGACCTGAGACAGGTACAACTCCTGTAGCATGCATGGCCAGATCCAACTGGGCTCCTCGTTCTCGTAGTATAGAATTGTTAGGTGTCAACCAAGGATGTTAAGCAAAGACACAGTGTGTAATGTCGGTTATCATGTTTAGGATAACGACGTTTGTTGTAAAGTGAAGTTAGTGAGAAACTTGAGTACAAATTCTCAGTATAATAAAGCACAGGCATTTAATCCACTGGTAATGTAATGTTGTATGCGTAGGACATACATGTTACAGTTAGCATCAACACGCACATAAAATAACTCAACAGTGTATAAGAGTAATACAACATTTTACATTAATTATCTTGGTCGTTATTTCAAACAACAGATAGCACACAAGCCGGTGTAATCCGGTAGCAAACAGGTTGCAAGAATCCTATACCGTTCACCGTAGATTGCAGTTGAATATATCCTGGTCAATGTCTGGTCAAGTATTGTCCTATATTAGGATTAACTGAGTGGGTTAATTTATGTTACCCTTATATAATAATTTATATTGATCTTCAAAATGTATGTTATTTCATGTGAGGTTTATTTCTTCATGCTTAGATAATTTCTTTAACCTCTTAATCTCACTGATAATTATGGTGTTTACATACATTCAAATTTATATAGTCTTAATAAATAACTTATATTGTGTGGGAATTTCTTTTAATTACCTTATGATTTAATGTATAACTTATTTTTTTATTTCTTCTCGATTTATTTATAAATCCTTTAATGTACACATGTGTATATATTTATTCATGTACTATTTATGTGTTATGTTTTTAATTGTCTAGAAGACATAGTAACTTTATAATTTCTCAACTATATTTATATGCCATACATGGACATAATATTCTTATAGTTTTTATTATTCCCCTTTTTAACCATAAATAATATTTATTGATTACCTTTAAATTCCTTATAACTATATAAGCCATAGTTTTGATTCCATAATCCAATAAATCAAAATTCTTTTTTTCTAATTCCTCCAAATATCCACATAGGACCTATATTTATTCAAATCAAAATTCTTACCCTTACTTTTCGGTTATTTACAAAATAATCATAATAATTCATAAACTTTACATTTAAACTCTAATCTCATTATATTATATTGTTTTAATTCCTTATTTAATTATATTACAAAACCACCATTAATATTTTTGTATATAACTTTTGAATATTATAACTGTCAAAAATTACCATTTGGCCCCTCAAACTTTCGGCCTTAATTGAAATACCCCAAACCCAAGTATGCTAAGTAAACATCAAATTATGATGTAGTAAGGCTAGAATATGCCTTAGAAAGATTGGTAGACAATTTAAACCAAGGAAAACACAAAAAGTGTCTTAAGGGCAATTAGGGCAAAAATGTGCTCTAAGCTTGGAGAGACTTGGGTGAGTACCCAAATATCATGACAAGACCTTATTAATATTCTAATGGTCATTTTAAACCAATTACCAAAGAAAACCAAGCTTGAAAACAAGTTAAAACACAAAATGTGCTTTAAGAAGTCTTAAAGCACATTTTTGAGAAATTGTCTTAGAATTGAGTTTTGAGTGGCTAGATGTCCATCATTACTCTTTAATCAACATGTGTACTAATTAGTATCACATTAGGAAGTCTAAATCAATGGGAAATCAAAAATTTCACAAATTTGTGCACTAATTTGTGAATAGTGCCAAATAGTACCTAGTTTAAGCCTTTGGTCAACAAAAGTCAATAAATTGGTCAACAAAGACCAAAAGTCTCTTATTATTAAAGGGGGGAATGGTTTTTGAAGTGGTAACACACCACATGTGCTAGTAAGTAAGGAAAGAGGTGGGAAAGTGAGTAAATTCACTATTCACCTTTTATAAAGCAAAATATCTTACTTTAGCAACCTCTCTCCTCCCTTCTCTTCATTTCCCTCTTCCTCCATCGTATTATTCTGCTCTCTCCCAGTGGAAAACCGTTCCAAGCTACAGCCATGGCACCATCATCTTCAATTGCTCACCAAACACTCATTTTAGCTCTAAATCGAAAAGTAAGCATAGATTTCTCCTAGTTAGGCCAAGACCTATCTTTCTATCTTTTCAAATCCTTCAAAGCTCCATTTTGGTGCCAAGAGGAAACTACATTGATGGAGGAAAATCAAGTTTGAAGAGCCCATTAGCTTCTCCATTCTCTTAAGGTAAAGAAAATGTAAGAAAAACCATGTTTCCATCATTTCTTCTACATGGCCGAAAATTTCTTCTCATGGGGCTATGTTTTTATGCCTTGTTCTAGCTTGATTTATTCACCAAGGACTAGTGGAGGTCCTATTGCATTCAATGCCAAAGTCTATCTTGAGACTTCAAAGGTAATCATCCACTTTTATGCCTTAGAACACATTCCTAACCTAGGTTTTTATTCCTTGAGGTTAGTGTACTGTTTAGTACTCATATGAGTCATTGAATATTGATTAGAACATTGGCAAGGGGAATTTAAGTGGTGGCCGAGATTCATGCAAGAAGAAGGTCTAAGGAGGAAGTTAAGATAAGCTTGAGAAAACAAGGTAAAATGCTTACCTAATGGTGGTTTAAGTTTTAAGGGATGAGTTTAGGTGGATACCAATGTGGCTTAGAGCTTACATTGTGTATTGGGTTATATAACCTAAGAAAAAGAACTTAAATAAGCTTGTGAACTTGTGACTAAGGAGCCAATGAGAATGAGTTAGTAATATAAGTTTAAGATGGATTTTAAGAGCATTATAACTACTATGAGATTGATGGGTGTATTTGCAGGTTGAAAGCTTTTATATGTGGGAAATTCACTGTTTAAATTCAGTCATTTAAGGGCCTAAGAGCCATGTCATTTAAGGGCCTAAGAGCCATGTCATTTAGAGCCTTGTGCTATGCAATTTAAGATTATTGCACTATATTGAGTTTATTATGAATGAGTTGATTTGGGTGAGAATTATGATGAGAAAAAGGTTTGATGTGCGTGAGATGATTGAATGAGAAAAACCATGCATATGGGCATGATAATATACTAGAGGAGCTATGGCAAAATTTGAATGAAAATAAGCTAACAACGGTGTTCTTGAGGATTAGAATGACTTAGAATTGTTTAAGAGGAATTAGAGGTTAGGAGGGTTGTAATTTGTGTGTGCTAAGATTGTGTACTAAGGACTTGAGTGTTCTTGATTGTATTAAGGGTGGAAAACTAAATGTGGGTGTAGTAATATACTAAGAAAGCCATGTCAAAATTTGGAGAGAAAACTAAGTGTTTAAGATGTTCTAAGGAGATTTTATGACTAAGGAATGTTCTAGTAATCACTAAGGGTTGTATTTGGTGAAAATGGATAAACTATGGAGTTCTTGAGTACTGGACCTAGGGATGTCTAAGAGGGACTAGGGGTTATAATGGTGAGTTTTATGCACCAAAACCATGGTTAAGGAAGCTAGGAAACTTGTACAAAGTTTGAAGGAAAAGTAAGGTAGAATGACTTATAAGGATGTAAGCATGTGCTAGATTATATATGGCTTTGAGAAGTTTGAGTAAAGCAAATGGGTGTGCAAAATGATGCTTGAGGAGTAGTTAAGATGGTGGTGAAGAAACATAATGATTAGTTGAGGTCTTAGGCAAAGTCACAAGAGGGAAGTGTAAGGAATCAAGTGTTAAGTGTAGAATTTTGTAAGAAATTGAGTGTCAAGTTTGGTGATTTTTGAGGAAGGTTTAGTACATGTTTTAAGGTGTTTAAACATGTAGGAAACATGTGGAAAGATTGTGGAATGAGTGGGAAAAGATTGGGGTGAATTTGGAGTTCAAAATGAGGAGAAAAACACTTTGGAAATAGGTTCTGTGGACCGCCCCTAGGGACCGCCCCTGTGGGAGGTCCAGGCAAATCGTGCAGGCAGGAAATTAGCTTCTGGTGGGGACCGCCCCTGGGGACCGCCCCAGAGGGGCGGTCCAGTGTAGAGAAAAAGAAAAATTTTTGTTTTTGGCTTCTAATGATGGGGGACTGAATGGTAATGGTAGTAGATGATGTTTAGGCCTTGTTTTGTGACATGTAAAGGTCTTAAGAGGTGTAAACAAGTATGAGGTGTAATGAGAAGTGATTAACTTATATGATTAAGTTTAAATTACAATGACTTAGTTGTCCAACATAAGGGAGTGATGATGATTAGAAAGATAAGCATATAATGACTTAAGAGATTAGGGTAAGTAAATGATATTAAGTGTTTAAGGTTAAGTTGGTAAGAATTTAAGAAGAGCTATATGGAGATTGATATGTAATGATAATATAAGGTTGTTTAAGACATGTTTGGTGAGTGACAATGATAATTTAGTGGGTGAATAGGTATAAGGAATGAGGAGAAGTGATTCACTTAAGATTAAGTTTATAAGAACTTAAGTGGTATTTAGTTGGAAATCATTAGTGATTAAGTAAGCTAGGTTAATTAAAAGTAATTAACCACCAAATTCGATGAATGTTTTAGGGTTTGAGAATTTGGACTCCAGAGGAGAGTAAGCAACCAAACGACCAGCGGTGAACGGTACAGTTCTCTTGTGACCTGCTTGCTAACGAGGTGTCCCTCGCTTGTGTGCTATTTGTTTTGTGTGCTCACTAAACAAGATAAAGCATGCAACCGAAATATATTATATTTATTGTATTGTTGTGTGATGTTTGAAAACTAACACAACATACCGTGAGAAATTACTAACCAATGTTTAGTAAGGAATTGAGTGAGACTAAGGAATGCCCCCTAAGAAGGGACGATATGAACCGAAAGAGGTTAACCAACAAACAGGGTCTTGAGATTACTACTAACTGGAACTTGAGTGAGGAAACCCGGGACCGATCTCCGGTCATGCATGCTAAGGAAAGGGGGTCGGTATCTATAGCAGATTCGACTTCCGCTTAAGGACTTGTCTTCGGACTTGTAGCCTAGGGCCGGTTGCCGGCTCAGCTACGCTGGACTCCCGTCCAGAGTAGGTGGCATTAAGATGGTGTGGTGGGATCACCTAAATCCCAGGTTCGAATTAAGCTACAACCATTCCCTCCCAGGAACGGTTTGTATATTGAGATTAAGTTAAGATTAAGATTAAGGTAAGGTTAAGATAAGTTGCAACCGTTCCTTTTTAAAGGATGGTTTGTATTATTAAGATTAAGATAAGCTACATCCACTCCTTATTAAAGGATGGTTGTTTCTCAGATTAAGATAAGACTAAGATTGAGGTGAGATCAGGATGGACTAAGCTTAAGAGGGAACATTACTTAAGGAGTTAAATAACTAACTCTCTAATTAAGGGAACGCATTTAAGTCGTTCATTGTGTGTGAACTTTGATTGTTCATATATGGATTGTTGTTTACAGCATTTACTATTATGTTGTGCATTTAATCAACCTCCATGCTATCGACAATTAGTCGTCGTAGCCACGTTAGCTTGGGGGCCATGAGGGGATCGTACCAGCATTCGTGCTGACCCCCTTTGGGGGCTGTTTTTACTACACAGGTACATCAGGAAGCGGCCGTCGCGAGAGTAAGAAGGGGGTACAAGTGTTACGGGTTAAGTGTGGCCTACGAGTTGTGCATGTACACTCGTATGGCAATTTGAGTTAGTAACATGTATAGGACATGAGGGGGTTGTAAGAGGGATATATAATTGGTTAAGGTTGTTGTACTAATGTTCGGTATATTCTGTAGTCAGACCGTGGCAAGGTCCTGGATTGTAAAGAATTCCGCTATGACATGTTTATATATATACTGTTAAGTTGCGAGACCACATATGGATTGAGTTGGGGTGTTACATTAATATAATTCTTTTCTATAATCACAATTTAACCACAAAATCTTATAACCTTTACAATATATCTTATAAACTATAGTTTAATTTTAATTCCCTTTAATTGCCGAATATATATATATATATATATAAATATTTCTTAAATTACAAATCTAACCCCTAACAATTCGGCTTTGACCTAAACATTCCTTTATTTACATTTTCACCCCAAAACTTTATAGTAGTTACTTAATAGCTTATAAACTATAGTTCAAATATTTACTTCCTCTAAATTTCGGAAGTGTACTTTATAATTCTCTTAATTATGGATTCGCTCCATATTAAACTCCAAATTTTCATAATAACTTTTATAAATTACATAATAGCCCAAAACTTTATAAATTGTTATTTTAACACTTGTTTAAATTATCTAAAATTCATAAACTTATTTCCTAACCTTATATTATATCATAATTACTCCAAAGAGACCAAAAACTCTCGGCATTTATTATCTGTACAGCAATCTTTTCAAGATTTGCAATTTAGCCACATAACTTAATTAATTAGCCATTTAAGCACTACTAAAATATTTTAAACTCACCAAACCTTATAATTGAAATACCCCAAACCTTGATATGTTGTTAAACATTTAAACTATGGTATGTAAAGGCTAAAAAGTGCCTTAGAAACATCAGAAAACAATTTAAACCATAGTAAAATGCAATAAAGCACTAAGATACAGCTTGAGCAAAAACATGCTCTAAGCTTGGAGTGAACTTTGTTGGGACCCAAAGGACCTGAAATACCCCGAACTTAAATATAGGGATTTAAAATTTAATCTAATACGTATTTAAGGGCCTAATGTTGCCTAATTAATACTGGTAAGGAAAAATAAATCCAAAAGAATAAATAAACGCTTAAAAAAAACGGAAAACGCCAAATAAGCGTTAAATAACCATAGGAGGTATGAGACCTCGGTTTGAGTATTATATGGATCCCAAAGGTTTGATAAGACCTAAATAATATACGGGAACAATTCCCGAAGAGAACGGATCCAAATAATGAATTAAAACGCAAATAGAGCTTTAGAGCATGTTTTTCGAGAAAACCCGAAAACGTGACGTTAAGTGGTCAAACGGACCCGTAAAAATTATAAATCATTAAATAATAATTATTAAGCATTTATGGGAGCTTAATAGTTAATAAAAATAAAGAAATGGGAAAATTCCGGAAAACGGGCCCGGTTAGTGAACAGTACCAAAACCGGGTAAAATAACGAGCGTTTTCTGTAAAAGACGAAAAACACTCCAACTAGTAGTAATATAGGGGGCCGGTTTTATCTATTGATTCAGCCCCTCACACACTCATTAAGTAAGTAAAGAAAGAAAGAAAAAGGAAGCAAAGTACATAAAGCAAAAAGCAACTTAATTTTCTCTCACCTCTCATTTCACTCATCCCTCTCCTATCTCCTCTCTTCCCCACCGATTTCTCTCTCTTTCTCCCTGTGGTGCTGGTGATTTTGAGCTCCCCATTACAACCATGGCTTCTCCATCTTCTCTCCCATGCTCTACCTCCATTTGAGCTCCAATCACAAAAATAATTACATATTTGTAATCCCCTCATCCTCCTCTATCATTCTCTCTTTTCAAAATTCGAAAAGGATGAGTTTCATCTCCATGGGTTTTCCCCATTTGAAGAGAAAAGCACACCATTGTGGAGCTTGGAGTCTCCTCTTTCCAATAAGGTAAAAATCTACATGAAAGACCTCACTCTTCTCCATCTCTTGGGCATAACCGATTTTTCCCCTCTCTCTCACCTTATTTTTCCTCTTGTTTTGGAGCTTTGTTTCAACCCTCCAATGGTGGTGAGAACACCTTCTTGAACCAAGGGCTAAAACCCCTCCTAAAAGCTTCAAAAGGTAAACCCTAGAAATTTGTTTAAAATATCTCAATGAGTTAGTATAAATCTAAGGGTTAGTATATTAATTATACTTGTTTTGTATACTTTGGGTGATGGGAATGGAGTTTGGCAACTCCATTCCCCACAAAGTCGAATTATACAAGGAAGAGAAGAGGAGAAGTAGGAAAAAAATGAAGGAATTATAAGCTCAAGGTAAGAGCTCTTTACTAATGTTAATTTTTATGCATTAGAGTAATGGAATGGGTAAACAAATAAAAGAACCCGAACTAATGTATTAGTATTGAAGTCTATGAAGTTTTGAGTATTAGGGAACTAGTAAGTAAATTGTAGGCCTTAGAGCCAAGTATATTGTGTATGAGTATTGGTATTGATGCATGATGGAGTATTGATGTATTGTGATGGTTTGTATAACTTTGTGTGCTGGTAGAACCCTTGTATGGGTGTGGCTAGATTAGGAATGAATTTGATGAAAAATGTGAGTGTGGAGAAGTAAGGAAAGTAGGTGAACTATGACGAAATTTTGGTAGGAATTATGTATCTAAGAATGAGTTGGTGAGTGGGAGAACCAAGGTGTATATTGGATCGGGTAGATACGTTTAGTAGTGATGAAGAGGTAGTTGTAGTATGAGAAACAAGAAGTGTAAAAATCTGTAGCAAAGATTTTAGATTGCCATTGTGGAACTAGAAGAAATAGTGTGCAAGATTGTGGTCAAAATGAATGTTGGACTTGGGTATAGATGGTCAATTGCTTGGAAGTGAATTGGCTTGATAAGGAGGTGTTTGGGAAGCTAGTAGTGACATTGGTAGAGGAAGTATTGGATGTTGGAAGTTGGAAACAAAATCTGTAGCATTGAAGGATGCAAACTGTTGTAAGTGCGGAAGGGAATGATGAAATTGTGTAAGTTGATTGATGGATTTAGTAAAGAATTTGGTGGATGAACTAAGGCAATTTGAAGGGCCTAGGTAGTGTTTAACATGTGGGATTACATGTAAGAAGATTGGAGAAGCAATGGTAAAGTATAGAACTGAAACAAAATAAAAATGCAAAATACTGGGCCGGACCGAACTTGCGACCGGACTTGCAAGTTCGGTCGAGCCCAGACTTACAAAGACGGGAATGCTTCTGGAATGGACCGAACTTGCGACCGGACTTGCAATTTCGGTCGGACCAGAAAAATTCTCCCGTCAGTAACCTTCTGGAATGGACCGAACTTGCGACCGGACTTGCAAGTTTGGTCGGCCAGAAAAATTTCCGCCAAGTAAGCTACTGGAATGGACCGACCTTGCGACCGGACTTGCAAGGTCGGTCGGGCTAAAATTTTCACATACGAAACTTACTGGAATGGACCGACCTTGGGACCGGACTTGCAAGGTCGGTCGGCCCTGTGATTCTCCAGCGTAATTCCTTACTGACTTGGACCGAACTTGCGACCGGACTTGCAAGTTCGGTCGAGTCATACAAAAAAAAATTAATTTAACTAATTAAATAATAGTTATATATATATATGTATATGTATACCCACCTATACATATGTGCATATATAGGTAAGTAAACCATTGTTAAATAATTAGGAGTAAGTAAATAAAATGTAAGTATTGTAATGCAAGACTTAGTAAGTATGGATTAGTAAACATAAGAGTAATCGGGTTAAGTTAATGATAGATAGATTAATCATTCAACTGTATGTATATATAATTGGATTTGATTTGTGAACACCGGAGGAACGTTGGGATACAAGTACAACGGTGAAAGGTATGATTTCTTCATGCCCTGTATCCTAATCTGGTTACCCCGATTTGTGTGCTTATTTGATCACCTAATAAGATAAATGCATGAATCGGACTATATTGCACTTACTTGTGCTTGTTTACATTGTTCTTGATATTTGTCTTGAACAATAGTTTGTATAATTCATGAAACATATGAATGATGATGAAGTGTATTGTATTTTGTAGTGTACTTGTATATTGTAATGTATTTTGTGTGGATGTGTATATGAGTCTTGTATTGTATTATTGTGGCTTGAATGAATGACTTTTGCTAATTCCTAACTTCCTAACTCCTAACTTAAGTGAGTAAACCGTAATGAGTAGAAGTCCGATATAGTTGCGGCCACGCGTGAGGATGTGGAGTCACAAGAGTTTGGCTGCAATTCCTGACTCTTAAACTGGTCCGCGGCCCAAATCCCTTAAATGGGTAGCATCCCGGATTGGTGAGTCAAGTAAATCCCGGAGGTGGGACGGAGTAGTCCCTAGGGCCGGAGGTCCCGACGACTTAACTTGAGTAAGAGTAAGAGTAAGTAAGTATGGATCCGTAAGTATGTATGAGTATGAGTATGTATGCGTATGTATGAAGTAACAAGTAAAAGCGTAATCTCCACCCGATTAACCCAGGTGGACCAATGAAGCTAACAAGAATTGTATATTGTGTATGTAATGTGCATGTGTAATTTGGAAAAAGGTAAGTATGCATTGAATGGTTTATGTTGTACTTCTTGTATGTAATGAAGTATATGTATGTGTGTATGTCTTGCGTAATGTATTGTAATATTGTGTATAAGAGCATGTATGCATGTATGTTTGTATGAAAATGAACTGCATGTATTCGACCAAGTGGTCGGCGTACCCTCACTAGTACGCGGGGTATGCGGTTATCATGCGCAGCGAAAGCTGACCCCCTAGGGGGAACGTTTTTAGTGTGTAGGTACTCGAAGCGAATATGGTCAGGATAAGAGACCGGAGGCACGCTCTTGTACTTAGAAAGTAAGTGGTTGTGAGGAAGGGTTAGTGGTTAGACTCTTAATGAGTACACATGAACTTGGGAGAAGCATTGTAACTGTATTGGGAACCTAGTAAACTCGGTTATGTATTTTGTATTGTAAGGTTTACGAAGGAGTAAAGTATAGAATGGAATATTGTAGTATTCGTTTGATGAATGGAGTATGTGTTGTAGAAGTGTAGTACTCGGGATTCCGGTCCATCAGACCGATGCTGTATGTAGTAGCAGTAGCCTTGTTAGTCACGTGGGTGACTAACGACATTGTATCACCCTCATTATGTAAGTATGTATCCGCTGCGTGTATCTGATGTGTAAGGAGATTGGACGGTAAGCACAGCATTAATGGTAGGGGTGTTACAAAAAGTGGTATCAGAGCGAAGTGTCGCTCTGATGACTGGAAATACCGAGTTTAGGAAACACCGAGTTAGGAATTAGAAGCTTAGGGCTAAGGGCTGAGTGTTAGCATTAGAGATATGCTAGTTAGGAACTACCGGTGATTATCGGATACCTACAATACCAGACCCGCCCTCCACATACCCTATTATATAACCTGGGAAAGGACGCCAGAGTGAGGAAAAGCCCTCTCACACTCGGGAAAACCCGATCTGGCAGTTGCGAAGAAATCACACGGTAAACAAGAACAGACACGTAGTAGATTCCAAGAACTGGAAGTCCCGGAGATAGTTCCCGATTGAACCACAACACCCGCACTTAATAGCGGTAGAATGAGCACTCCAACCACGAGGAGGCTGCAACTTACAACAGCATGGGGCGACGTGCTTAGCAGTCGCGAAACCTAGCTAGTCAACCAACATCAGGACAGAAGCACTAACCATGCAACGGAATGAAAAAGGGAGCAGCAACGGGACCCGAGACACAGGTCTACGGGATAGTGATACTTGAATAATACAACCAACGGTATGCTAACGGACTAAGGACATAGTCGGAAGCGGTTAACTCCAAAACTACGACGCCATTAAGGTTGCAATACATGGCCAATATAGCTCAGACGACTACAAGAACAACCATGAGATATAACCCATTAGGACTGCAAGAGTAGTGCCTAAACAAGGAAGGCTCAGTAACCACCACAGATGTGTGGGAACGAGCCACAAGGAACGACACTAAACCAACTAGAGTGGGAATCTCCAAGGATTGGAGAAGTACCCAGATCTACGACAGCAATGTCTAGACCACCTAGAAGCTACCTAAGGATCGAGTATACCAATTGAAGATCAATAAGATCAAAGGAAGAGTCGACAAGACTACCAAATGCAGGCGGAAACCCTACCAAGATTGGTATAGGATTACCCAAAAACCACCAGTACCACGCACTTGCCACGGTAAGTGCAGTAAGGACAGAGATACGTAAAGAAACTCTAACACACCACAGGTACATAGTAATGTACCGTGATTACAATGAAGCAACTATGGGATCACAAATCTTGAAACTGAAGGAATGGAACCTTGGAAAGGCCTAACGGCCCAACCACTGTATTTAGAACATACCAGTGATAAGTGTGAAACATATAGGCTTTTTAGGGTTTAAATACCTTATAATTTGTAACGATTCAGGCAATGTTTCCCACTTATTATGTGTTTTTCCTAAGATTGATGTTTTGATAAGAACTGATGTGTTATATATGTTAAATGTAGGAAAAACCCAGGAAATTAAGATTATACATCATAAGGATTACAACACAACAAACGGGGAACAAATCAGGAGAAGAGACAAAAATTGGTCTTGTCCGGATCAGTTTGGCCGGACACAAAGACGGACATCTCTTGTCCGGATCTGTTGGGTCGGACGCAAGCCGGATGTGACTAAAATTCCAGATCCGAGAGTTCGTGTTTAGATCTAAAACTCTGTGTCACGTCCGGATCCGGACACGATCCGGACGTCACACAGAATTGAAAAATAAAAATGCACGCACTGATAATTAGCCTTTCGGCTAATTATCGAGCAGCGCATTAACAGACAGTCGGCCTGTAAACAGGGGAGCACACATTAATGGAGAAGGCTCCAAGCTCAATCAATTATTTCTCACCAACTATACCAAACTCCACTAATCTGTTTCCTCTCTAACCCTATATAACCATCTCCTACCTTCATTCCAAATCGTACCTCACTTCACACCCTCTCTCTCTCTATTATCCTCCCATACTACATCCATCTCCATTCATCAAACCTTCCTCCATAAACCTGCATCTTTCACTCACATTCCATCATCTCGTCATTCACAAATTCCTCCGCAAACCTTCGCTCACACCCACACATATCCCTCCATTCACCATTTTAGCCGTGTCCGACCCTTGTCCGGATCCGGACACACCCATTCCACCCACGTCCGGATCGCGTCCGACCCAGACAGATCCGGACATCTCACGTCCGACTCTTGTCCGACCCTCTCCAGCCGGACACCTCACAAAATTCGCCAAAAATTCCACTTTCGCCCCATTTCACCCAGTTCACTCCATTATCACCAAGACCAACCTTCAAGCCAGCACACGCAAGGACAAAGGACGGAGCGAGCAAGAAGATCTTCGTAACAGATGATTTCTTCTAACTCTCTCTCATTTATATTATAATCGCTATGTCTAGCTAGAAGGATTTACTCTAGGGGAAGGGATTTGTAATTAGTTAAACTCTGCATTATTTTGCTGCTTGTTGAGACAATTTGGATTGTTCAGGTTAATGCTTTTAAGTGCTTTTAATAAACGTCATGAATTTATTATAAGCCCTCGAATCATGTTATGATCAGATAAGGTGATTAGCATTGACGGTCCTATTAACCTGTTACCTGTGATAATTGCAATCGGATAGATTACTTTAGTCACTAGGAGCTTTAGTCCGGATTAAACCAGACTAGTAATTCTGTGCATAAAACCATCTAGATATACTTGCTAGGTCTAGACTAGAACTACATGCCCTGTCTAGATGAGCTATCTGGAATTAAGACTTAATACAGAATAGATAATTGAGAATTACAAGCCGATCCAAGTCTCCACTTAAGCAGTAGAATATGCAGAACCTAGCTAGTGAAACAACTCCCTGAACCTAGAGTACCGTTCACACTCCCAAAACTATCACTTTAATTTATCTGCTATTTACTTTCTTGTTATTTTTGAAACCCAAAACCAAAACAAAACCCCCTTTTTAGTTAACCATTACCTAAGGCTAGACTTACTTATCGAGTCCCGTGGATTGACACCCCGGTCGCTTCTTGAATTACTATACTATTTCGACCGGGATTTTTGCAACCTGACGATCTATTGAATTATTGAATTCTAGGATTATTTCTAGTTTTAATACCAAATAAATCGTTTGCAAAATGGCGCCGTTGCCGGGGACTTGACTTTTGTCTAGTCCCTAGCCTTGGTTAATTCGTTACTTTATTGCAACACACTGTTTATAATTGTTTGTTTTGTAATATATTTTGATTTTAATTTATTTTGTGTGCCATTTTATACAATTGTTTTTCATTACTTTAAAACTCACTCATTTTGTTCCTTTCTCTCGGGCTGATTATAAGCACCTAGTGGATGCGAAGAACACGCTCAACTGGTCCCCCGGATACAGACTTCGATCCTGAAATCGAAAGAGTATACCTCCAAGCTTTGAGAACAAGAAGGCAGCTTGACTTCAATGGCAGGAAATCATGACCAAATTGGAGCAGGTGCAGTGGCCCAATACACGATGGGAAGGATAAACAGACCACCAGCCACACCAAGACGAGGGCCAGTGGTTCTACCCAATCTAACTGCAGAACTTATAGCCGATTGGCAAAAGGTAAAACCTTCTCACCAATCCAATGCTGTTAGAAATCACCCTGCAGGTACTTTTTCAGGTGCAGACCCATCGGATGCATTAGACCATGTACATCGCTTTCTGTGCACTTGGACTCTCTTGGCTTATCTCAAGGATTGGAGGAGTACGCCAGATTGAGCCTGTTCCAGCACAGCTTATCAGGAGAAGCCTCGAAATGGTTCCACAGACTACCACCAGGCATCATTACCACCTGGGAGCAATGATGGACAAATTCTACGAGAAGTACATTCCCATCTCCCGGACACGACAAATGATTGCCGACCTGATGGCATTCAGACAGAAGGGTAGTGAGACAGTCTGTGAGGCGTGGGACCGATTCAAAGAGCTACTCCGCCAGTGCCCTCACCATGGTCAGGACATCACTTCACTAGCTCAGGGATTCTTCCAGGGGTTAAAAGACGAACACAGAGGCGAGATAAGATCCGCCCTAGGAGGAAACCTGCTAGCAAAGTGGGGAGGATTTATGGCATCTATGGAGTCCTACTGTGAGGAGCTTCGCCAATGGAGCAGCAGTGGAGGACGAGTATTCTCGATAGGTCAGAGTTCTTCCAGAGCTCCAGACCCGATGATGGAACAACTAGCCTCCGAGCAAGCACAGATGAGGACCACGATGGGAAGCATGGCGAAAATGCTCGAACAGCTCACCATGGGGCCAACCACCAGGCAATCCGCCAAGAAAATCTCTACAATGAAGCTGCTGCTCTCAGTGTGGGGATGCACACGACTATGAGGACTGCCCTAGTAGCCGAGATGAGGCAAACCGAGGAGGCCAATGTAATAGGCCAGTTCAACAACAGGCAACCCTGGGTGCAGAATCAGCACCAAAATCTGAGGTACGGAAATCCTAACAATGCACTTAATTCACATCAAATGCAGCCTCAGAGGACGAATCAGGGGGGACCACCCGGTTTTTCAAGGCCTCAATATAATCAATTCCGGCCACAGCAACCTCAAGCTCAGCAACCATCTTTGAGCTCAAACAATGCCAGTCTAAAGGAGATGGTGGATAAGCTGATGGCTTCTCAAGAACAGCAAACGGTAATCAACCAGAAACTAGAGAACGCCATGGTGGAGATGCAAGGAACAATGAGTCAGTTGACTCAATTCCTCATGCAGCAGAGACCTTCTGGATCATTGCCTTCCCAACCAGAAACCAATCCAAAGGAGCAGTTGAAGGCAGTGTCGGTCTCAGACGAAGACTGCGAGGATTCTGAAGAAGCAGCAAGTTACCCTGAGAAGTGGAGGAACTTAAACAAAGACAAGTGAGGAGCCGTACTGATGAAGAGACCGAGCCTCTTTCTAATACCGCCGGTGCACCATCAGGGCATCCTGCCCCTCCTGAGGTAGTTTCTGAGGAGACCCAGGCTCCTATTCCTTCTTCCTCTCTTTCTACTGCTGTTAAAAATAAAAAGGGAAAAATATCTGCAAAGGAACTTCCATTTCCAAACCGTCTCAAAGAGCGAGAGCTCGATGAGCAATTTGGAAGATTTTTAGATGTTTTTAGAAAGCTGACTATCAATATCCCTCTTATTGATGCATTAAGCAGATGCCGAATTATGCTAAATTTGTGAAGGATCTGATTTCGAATAAGAGGAAATATAAAGAGAAGGACACCATCCAGCTGACCGAAACTTGTTCAGCAGCTCTCCGACAGATGCTGCCTCCAAAGCGTGGTGATCCTGGTCAGCCCATCATCCCCTGTTCAATTGGAGACATGGATTGCGGATACGGTCTCTGCGATCTAGGAGCGAGCATCAACCTGATGCCATACACCATGTTTAAAAAGCTTCATGCGGGTGAGCTCGTTCCCATTCATTTCAGACTCCAGTTAGCTGATAGATCATCGATCACACCAAGAGGTATGGTTGAAAATGTAGTTGTTAGTGTGGGTAAATTTTTCTTCCCCGCTGATTTTGTGATCCTTGACATGGATGAAGATGTTGAGGTACCTCTGATTCTAGGTAGACCTTTCCTCAGAACTGCAAAGACTGTTATTGATGTTGACAAGGGGAAGATTACCTTGAAATTTCATGATGAAGAATTAAGCTTTGATATAAATAAGATGATGCAGAAAAACACTTCTTCTCAAGCTGTTTTCTCTGCTGATTTAATTGATAATTCTTATGATCTTGATGATGACTACACCTATAGGAGTATTGATTCTTTTAATTCTTGTTTAAGTTTTCTGATACTTTAGAGCAGGTAATAAGTCGATCCATTGAGGATGACAAAGACAGTTTTGAGATGGCCTCGGTCGTCCAGCAGCTGAATCACGGGAAATCATACTTTCGTTCCTCCTCTCCTCCTGTGGAAAAGTTGGATCGATCCATTCAAAGACCCATACCTTCAATAGAGAAGCCTCCTACCTTGGAACTTAAATCTCTCCCCTCCCATCTCAAATATGTTTTCTTGGCAGAGGGTAACACCCTGCCTGTTATTATCTCTGCATCTTTGTCTATTTTGCAGGAATCTAGACTTCTGGAGGTGCTAAAGAAACATAAAAGTGCCATGGGTTGGACAGTTGCTGACATCAAGGGGATTAATCCGGGTTTCTACACACCGGATTCATATGGAAGAAATTACAAGGCAGTGAGACAGCCCAGAGAAGGTTGAATCCAAATCTAAAGGAGGTGGTCAAGGCCGAGGTACTAAAGCTTCTTGATGCAGGTATATCTACCCTATTTCTGACAGCCAGTGGTATCTCCAGTCCAGGTTGTTCCAAGAAAGGGGGGATAGTTACAGTGCCCAATGAGAAAGGTGAATTGGTACCCCAGAGGCAAACCACAGGTTGGAGGATGTGCATCGATTACCGGCGCTTGAATGAGGCCACAAGGAAGGACCATTTCCCACTACCGTTTATTGATCAAATGTTGGAGCGATTGCTGGGAAAGAGTTCTACTACTTCCTTGATGGGTACAGTGGTTATTTCCAGATTCCCATTGCGCCAGAAGATCAGGAGAAGACTACCTTCACCTGTCCTTATGGTACTTTTGCATACAGGAGGATGCCCTTTGGTCTCTGTAATGCTCCAGCCACATTTCAGCGATGTATGATGGCGATTTTTAATGAATTTATTGAGAAAAGTATTGAAGTGTTCATGGACGACTTCTCTGTCTATGGACAAAGCTTCGATGTTTGTCTGGAGCAATTAGACCAGATCTTGGCTCGCTGTGAGGACATGAACCTTGTGCTAAATTGGAAGAAGTGTCATTTCATGGTACAAGAAGGAATTGTGCTTGGGCATAAGGTGTCAAGAGAAGGCCTCTAGGTGGACAAGGCCAAGATAGAGGTAATAGAAAAACTGCCCCCACCAACTTCAGTTAAAGATGTAAGATCTTTCCTTGGTCATGCAGGATTTTACAGGAGGTTTATTCAGGACTTCTGAAAAATTGCCAAACCACTGTCAGATCTGCTACAGAAGGATATCAAGTTTCAGTTCACAGAGGAGTGCTTGACAGCGTTTCAGACTATCAAAGAGAAGCTCTGCTCAGCACCAATTGTGGTCCCACCGGATTGGTCTGAACCATTTGAGATCATGACGGATGCGAGCGACTATGCTGTGGGCGCCGCACTATGTCAGAAGAAAGACACGATGCTGAGGGTAATCACCTATGCTAGCAAGACCTTAATTGACACACAGAAAAATTATACTACTACAGAGAAGGAGTTGCTAGCTGTGGTGTTTGCTCTGGACAAGTTTCAACCATATCTGCTTGGAAGCAAGGTGATAGTCCACACAGATCATTCAGCCCTCAAATATCTTTTTCAGAAGAATGAATCGAAACCAAGACTTCTGAGGTGGATCTTACTTCTCCAAGAATTTAATTTAGATGTTGTGGATAAAAAGGGGAAGCTGAACGGAGTTGCTGATCACCTATCCAGACTTGATATCCCTGATGATGGAATCCCGATCAACGAATTCTTCCCTGATGAGACGGTGTTCAAAATTGGAAAAGTAGATGAACCATGGTATGCTGACTTAGTTAATTATCTTGTACTGGTTTAATTCCGCATGACTACAGCTATAACCAGAGGAAGAAATTCTGTCAGAAACCCGCCATATCTGGAGGATCCATATCTGTTTAGGATCTGTGCTGATGGCTTGATGAGGCGATGTCTTCCAGATAAGGAGATCCAGAGTGTAATCGAATTCTGTCATGCTAAAGAGGCAGGTGGCCATCATGGTTATACAAGAACAGCTGCGAAGATATTGGAGTGTGGATTTTATTGGCCTACTCTACATAAAGATGTCCACCATTTCTGTTCCCATTGTGACCCTTGTCAGAGGATGGGAAACATTTCAAGAAAGCATGAGATGCCTCAGAAAGGTATTCTTGAGGTAGAACTTTTTGATGTTTGGGGCATTGATTTCACAGGCCCTTTTCCTTCATCTCATGGAAACCAGTATATCCTAGTAGCTGTGGATTATGTCTCCAAGTGGGTAGAAGCTATTCCATGCCACAATGCTGACTCCAAGACAGTGGTGAAATTCCTGAAGAAACACATATTCACCAGATTCGGGGTGCCCAGGGCAATTATCAGTGATGGTGGCTCCCACTTCTGCAACCGAGCATTCGACTCCTTAATGAGTAAATATGGGGTGACTCACAAGGTGGCACTACCTTACCACCCCCAAACTAATGGTCTGGCAGAAGTGACTAATCGTGAGCTAAAATGGATCCTACAGAAGACTGTAAATGCATCAAGGAAGGATTGGTCAATTAAACTAGATGATGCTTTGTGGGCATACAGGACTGCTTTCAAGACTCCTATAGGTATGTCTCCTTTTAAACTTGTGTATGGAAAAGCTTGCCATCTTCCAGTCGAATTAGAGCCCAAAGCTTACTGGGCATTGAAAGCCCTGAATTTTGATATGCACACTGCTGGAGAGAAAAGAAAATTTCAACTATCTGAACTAGAGGAACTTAGAGAGCAAGCCTATGACAGTTCCAGAATTTATAAGGAGCACACAAAGAGAATCCATGATCAGATGATCCATAAGAGAGAATTCAAAGTAGGGGATCTAGTGTTGCTCTATAATTCAAGGCTGCGCCTCTTTCCTGGCAAGTTGAAATCACATTGGGCAGGTCCATTCAAAGTTGTGGGGATCACTACTTATGGTGCTTATGAGCTAGAGAATAAGACAGGAGAAGTATTTAAAGTGAATGGTGCTCGACTGAAGAAGTACTTAGGCGATACCTTTTCTCAGCCTCCTGCACCAGGTATGAAATACCCCGTAATTAAAAACAGTGATTAATTAGGCCAATTATATTTTTAAAGGCTTAATCGCACTTAAATAAATACTAGGGAACAAATCCCGAAGAAAACGGACCTTTAAAATGGGTTAAAAGCATAAACGAACCTTAAAGCGCGTTTTTCAAGGAAACCGGGAAAATGTGACTTTAAGCGGGTCAAATAGACTCGTAACAATTTTGGTCAACTAAATAGTCACTAATAAATATTAGTGAAGCTTTAGAACCAATAAAATTAACTAAACGAGAAAATTCCGGAAAACGGGTACCGGTTAGTAAAAACTGTAACAACCGGTGAGTTGTGGGGTGAGAATGCAAATAAAGAAACTTAGTGTGTCCACTTTTGTAAATAAAAGTGAAAAATCTGTAGGTTGAGTGTGTGTAGGCCGATTTTATTAGCCCTCCCCCTCTCTTTATTATTCCTAATGCACTAAAGGACAAAAGAATAAGTAAAAAGCAAAAAACAAATTCTCTCACCTCACCACTCAGCCCTCTCTCACGTTTTGTTTCCCCAGCATGCACTCTCTCTTCTTCCTCAAGCTTGCAAATGGCGATTTGTTGAAGCCTCTACAGCTCCCTCCTTCTCTCCTCTCTTTGACCACTCAAATCTTCTCCAACTCAACAAAAATTATACCATTGTAATCCCCTTGCGAAGGAGAACATTTTCATCCTTTCAAAAATCCAAAAGCCCCACTTTCGATTTTATGGGTGTTCACCATTTAGAGATTTGAAGCCACCATTAGAAGCACCTTCACCTCCTTATCATCTTGAGGTAAAAAGAAATTCGAAAATCCATTGTTTCTAGCCCTTGTCTGCATTATAAGCATTTTCAGTTTTTGAATGCCTTGTCCTCCTTGTTCCAGCCGATTTTGGCTCTATTGTTGGGCTAGGAATATTGTTCTCTTACTAGTCAAGAACTCCATCCATCCATTGGAAGGTAATAATCTTTTCTAAATCCTAAAACTCAAATTCTAGGGTTAAGTATAAAATGAATGCTAATGGTATTGTGTATGTATTATGGGCTGCAGCACTTTGTGTGTGTGAAACCCATTGAAACCGAGAACAAAGAGAAAAGGAGAAGAAAAGAAGAAGAGGAAAGGAAAGAAAGAAAACTAACAAGACAAGGTAAATACCCTTACCTTGAGTTAGTTTGCATATTGTGTTGTAACAGTTTTTGGAGTATCAAAAACAAGTAATGTGTATGATAATGAGTAAGGAGTATGTTGAAGTATAATGAGGAATGGTATTGAGACAGTTTTGAAGTTTTCAAATGAGTTTAAAAGCTTGGGAAAACATGGGGTATGGAATGTGTATGTGCAGGAATTTTATGTTGTTGTAGTAGTGTTGGAATTGTGAGTATAATGTGTTGTGTAACAGGTTGTGAAAATGAGAATATGTGAACTGAAATAATGTGTGGAGAATGTTAAAAATATAGGGGAGACCATGTCAAAATTTGTGTAGAAAGGAGAGGACTTAAGATGTTTAAGAAGAGGAAGTATTTGGAGAGTTAAGAGGAGTGTTTTTGTAGTTTGCAACAGATTTTGAGAGAAGTTTGCAAATGGGACTAAACTAGAGGGTAAGGTAATGCATTTCGGATGCTAGGAATAACATTAGTTGAGGGAGTATTGGAGTATAGGAGTTAAGGTGAAAGTCTATAGCATAAGTGAAGAGGAAACTAGCATGAGTGTTGAATGAAATGAAGAAAATGTGTAAGTGAGTGTAGGTATTGTGTAGTAAGTTTAGGGGATGAACTAAGATGAATTAGAGTGTTTAATTAGTGCTAAATCATGTGGGGAAGTATTGGTAAAGATTAGGGAAGCAATGGGTGAAATTGGGAAAAGAAAACAAGGCCTGTAGCAAAGTTCTACTACTGTCCGACCCACAGCTGGATCGGACGCTGGGTCAGACAAGGCCTGAACTATGAAATAAAACCTTCTGGAACCGTCCGACCCAGAGCCGTGAGTCGGACGTGGGTCGGACGGGCCTTGATAATCGACAAGAAATCTTTCTGGAATGGTCCGACCCAGGGCCGTGAGTCGGACGTGGGTCGGACGGGAAAAATTTTCTTCATCGAAGTTTCTGACTTCGTCCGACCCAGAGGTTGGGTCGGACGTGGGTCGGACATGGCTTGGATGACAAATGAAACTTCTGGAATGGTCCGACCCAGAGGGTATGGGTCGGACGGAATAGTGCTGGGTCGGACGGGAGTAATTTCAGAGGACGAAAACCTACTGGAATGGTCCGACCCAGGGTTGGGTCGGACGGTGGGTCGGACGGCCCAAACACTTACAAAAAAAAATGTTTTAATTATATGACTATAGTAATCATATATACATATATATATATATGCATATATATGTAGTAATACACCATTGATGAAGTAATAATGGTAAGGAAGTAAGTAAGTTTGTAAGAAAACAAGTTTATGAGGTAGTAAAGAAAAGAATGGTTTTATAACCAAGTATGAATGTAAAGAAGTAGTAAGTATACATTGAAAGTATCAATGAGGAGTAAGTAGATCAATAATAGATCATTGATCATACTACTTCATGTATGTATAGGAATCAAATAGTTGATCTCCAAAGGAACCGGTAGTAGTACGTATCGACGGTGAACGGTATGATTTCCTCATGCCCTGTATCCTAACTTGGTTACCCCGATTTGTGTGCTTATGTGATCACCAATAAGATAAATGCACGAATCGGATATATTGCACTTAATTGTGTTTGAACTATATTGCTTGTTTATGCTCTTGAACATTTAGTTTGTATAATTCATGAAATGAATGAATGGAAATGAAGTGTATGTGTAAGTATGAGTACTTGTGTATGTATGTATGTATGGAAGTAAGTATGGACTTCTACTAATTCCTAACAACCTAACTCCTAACATGAGTAATGAGTAAAATGGAATGAGTAGAAGCCCGATATAGTTTCGGCCACGCGTGAGGATAAGGAACCACAAGAGGTTGGAACCGAATCCTGGCTATAATCTTTTCCTTGGACCAAATCCCTTGAATGGGTAGCATCCTGGATTAGTGGGCCACCCTAAAGCCCGGTGGTGGGATGTAGTAATCCCTGCCCGGAGGTCATACCGACTTAACTGGAAGTAAAGTATGTAAGAAGTAGTGTATTGTATTGTATTGGTCTTGACTATTGTAAGTCATTGACCCGGAGTAAAAGTATTGAACACCCGATTAACCCGGGTGTGTAATAAGGCTAACAAGACCTTTGTATGTATTGGAGAATTGTATCTCCGTGATGCGGTGAGTATGGTAAGTATGAATGAATGACTTGTATTGTATTCCTTGTATGTATTGTATGTATGTATGCTTGGTAAAATGAATGTATTGTATTGTATTGTATAAAGCATGTATGTATGTATGAATGAAACGAACCGCATGTACTCGACCAAATAGTTGGCGTACCCTCGCTAGTACGCGGGGTATGCGGTTATCATATGCAGCGTAAGCTGACCCCCTAGGGGGAATGTTTTTACTCCACAGGTACCCGCGAGGCGTGAAGGTAAAGTAAGGTCAGATGTGATTCTTTTTGGAGTAGTAGTAGGATTGAAGGTGTACTGAGTTGTACACGGCTAAGCCTTTTGTGTAGCCGGTGTACCATGTGGTACACCTTTTTGGATATTGAATTCTTGATTGGATAGAAGGAGTAGTTGTATAAACTCTTCATTTTTGGGAAGTAGTCTGGAATGTAATTCATATACTTTAGACAGGTAATCAAATGTAAGTAAGTATTTGGTATTGTAAAGTAAGTAGTATGTATGTATTCATTCTAATCATCAGACCGAACGTAAGTAGTAGTAGCCTTGTTAACCTTGGATGGTTAACGGCGTTGTATCACCCGCCGGGAGTAGTAGGTAAGTATTCCGCTGCGAGTAAGGTAATTATGGGATTGATTAGAGGATAATGGAAGGATTAGCGGTTGGGGTGTTACAAAAAGTGGTATCAGAGCGAAGTATCGCTCTGATGATTAGAATCTTAAGAGTAGTGATTACCGAGTTAGGATTTCAACCGTCTTAAGACGGATATTTAGAAACCTAACTAGGAACTACCGTTAGCAATAACGGATACCACTAACGTCTGCAAAGACGATACCATTGTTTGAATGAAGACCATGAGGTCATAGTATCACAACATCTAATGTAATCCACACTTGTTCAGATGTCAGGACGGGTCGAGGCCGACCTAGAGGGAGACATCTGATGGACCGGGCGCGCAGACGATAGCTGAGATCGTCGCCGCCACGGTAGCGCAGATGCTACCGCAAGTAAAACGGCTGTACAGCACAACCAAGCAGCAGCAGCAGCAGCCCGACCCACCTCATCCCCGAGAAACGAATTGGGTAAAAGCTGTCGCCGACCTTCGACCTGCATGCTTTAGAGGCGAGAGCGACCCCGCCAAGCTCGAGGCCTACCTCTCCGAGATGGAGACGGCCTTCGAGACACTTGAGACTCCCGCTGGAGTTCGAGTGAGGATAGCTGCGTACTACCTCAAAGACGCGGCTATGGACTGGTGGAAGCTCGTTAAGGCCGAGCACATAGCTGACCCTGCTTTCGGATGGGAAGCATTCACCTCTCTCTCCGATCTAAGTACTACCCCGAGCATGTCAAGACCAAGAAAAGGCTTGAGCTCGATGCACTAAAAATGACCGAGAAGATGACGGTTGATGAATATTACCGCACCTTCACCTCTCTCTCCGACTTCTACCCGACCTTGGGTATACCGGCCAAGTCTTGGTCGACCGCTTCTACGGCGGATTGAGCCATCGACTCCGGTATGGCATGGGCTTCACACGGTTTACCTCCCTTCAGGTAAACAAGTTGAACCCTTAAAAAGCCATGAGTAATGTGAATTAGTATTCCCGTATGTAAATGTAACCTAATGCCTAAGTAATTCAGGAGTGTTACCGCTGCATCTCGAGTAGAGATCACCTGCCAGCTAAGAGATGAGGAGCAAGCGCTGAAGCGCAAGGTGAGCGGCAAGGGTAACCCCTCCGATGATCAAAACCAATCTAAACCCTGGAAGAAAAGGAAGGGAAAGCATTCCCATCAAAGAATACATCCGGAGACGGCGGTGCCCATGCTGAGAAGGGCAAGGCAGCTGAGCCATTACAGATTGCCTACACCGCACCAGTGGCAGCAAAGCCACTAAGGTCTCAGCCCTACAGGGGTAAGAAACCGAAATCGAATTAGTACGCTTGTGAATTTGTATGTATATAGAATATTGTAAGTATACCAAACCTTGCTAACTTGAAAGCTATAGGTTCTGGATTTGGCCAAGGAAAGAACCAATCGATGGCCGCAGCTACATCTGCCGTAACTGCAACAAGGATCATCCCGGCACAGATTGCCAAGGAAGGGAGATCCGCTGCTTCACTTGTCAGAAACCGGGCCACCGTGCCAATGCATGCCCGGAGAATTCTAAGCCCAAGGGCAACTACCAGGGCTACAAGCAGCGTGAGGGCAAGGAGGTTGCATCTGGCGATGCTCATGCCCAGCACACCTCACAGGGACAGGGGTCCCGAGGTCCGCAGAAGGGCGCACCGCAGAGGCAGCCGGCCTTACACATCATAGACCGTGGGGACCGGGACTAAGTCCGGCCCAGGTAACCACTGTAACCTTTAATCCTTGAAGAGCATGACTAAGTATTAAAGTAATTGTATGA
>CM041780.1:264864898-265047717 GCA_023374045.1 Limonium bicolor
CTTAAGAGAATGGAGAAGCTAATGAGCTCTTCAAACTTGATTTTCCTCCATCAATGGAGTTTTCTCATGGCACCAAACTTGAGCTTTGAAAGATTTGAAAAGATAGAAAGATAGGTCTTGGCCTAACTAAGAGAAATCTATACTTAGTTTGATTTGGAGCAAAGATGAACACTTGGTGAGCATTTGAAGGTGGAGCACCCATGGATGGAGCTCTCTCGGTTTTGGAGCAAGAGAAGGGAAGAAGAAACCGTGGGAAGAAGGGAAATGAAGAGAGAGAAGAAAAGTAGGCTAATATAAGATATTTGCTTTATAAAAGCAAATAGTAACTCCTTTACTTATCTCTTCTTTTCTTCCTTATTTGATGTAGTCTATGGTGACTCATCCTTAGAAAAACCCCCCCTCATTATAACCAAGATATTTATGGTCTTGGTTGACCAACTAATTGACTTAAGTTGATTAAAACTTAAACTAGTCACTATTTGGCACTATTCACAAATCAGTGCACATATTTCTGAAATTTTTGATTTCCCATTGATTTAGGCTTCCTAATGTGATACTAATTAGTACACATGTTGATTAAAGAGTAATGATGGACATTTAGCCACTCAAAACTCAATTCTAAGACAATTTCTCAAAAAGGTGCTTTAAGGAGTCTTAAAGCACATTTTGTGTTTAAGCTTGTTTTTGAGCTTGGTTTTCTTTGCTAATTGATTTAAAATGTCCATTAGCATATTATAAAGTCTTATAATGGTATTTGGGTGCTAATCAAAGTCACTCCAAGCTTAGAGCACGTTTTTGCCCAAATTGCCCTTAAGGCACTTTCTTGTGTTTTCCTTGGTTTAAATTGTCTACCAATCTTTCTAAGGCATATTCTAGCCTTACTACATCATAATTTGATGTTTACTTAGCATACTTAGGTTTGGGGTATTTCAATCTACCCCCCTTAAAAGAACTTTGTCCCCAAAGTTCCCATGCATCTTATCTTATTAGAATACATGTCTTACCTCATTCCTTAGGTCATATAGATCATGATTATGTATACTTAATCTCATTGGATCATTAGATCCGCCATATTCTTATACTTAAATATCACACAACATGCTTAAGCATGTATAGCACTCAAAATTCTTTTTGTTTCTTTTGATGATTAAAACATTCACATAATTTCCAACGTATTCTCCCATGTCACCGGTCCGTAGACAATGGCTCATTCGTCCTCATCACCATGGGCCAGAATACAAAACACTCTGCTCTCCCCATGTCACCGGTCCGAAGACAAAGGCTCGTGCGTCCTCGACTTCATGGGCGAGACTCAGTAAAAAGGTAATCCTTTTTACAAGGTCATGTGAGGAATAATTCCTCTAATTAAAAATACAATCAACTCCAATTTCATTTTATCCTAAGGCCTCTATCCATAGTGTGATTTAATTGTGACCACTGGTAGGGAGTTCCAGGAATCATCCAACCCTGATGTGATCAGCATCAGTGTCGAACTATCCTTCCACTCCAATTTGTGTTCGGTTTCCCTTGATCCCTAGAAAATCAAGTTCCACCTCCCACGTCATTTTCAAACATCAAATAATTCACTCATGTCCAATTTTCTATCTTCTTAGTTCTTCTAATCATAATCAATACATCTCCAAAGTGTGGACTCAGTCCATCGAACATTCCCGATTCATCTCTTAGTAATTACCTCAAAACTTAAATTCCTACTAAGTTCCATAACTGTCTCATACCAATTCTCACCATCTTATATCTCATAGCATTACTATTTCCTAACTCATAATCATATCGAACCGTATCCCATTGTGTTATCTTATTCTTATCTCACACATAGTCTCATATCGACTCATACCTCATATATTCTTATTTCTTAAATCTCCTTAAACCTCCTCCTTAATTCTCTTAACTTGTACTAACACCGGAGTTAACAAGATAGGTACTTAATATGTATGGTATTCACATCTTCTGTGTGCAATAACCATGATTTTATCTCAAAATGTTTATGAAAAACATATTCTCAAATTATTTAGTGCTATGCACACCGTAGTTTATGTACTCAGTACACAAACATACGCTAAGCGGTTTTCGTTCTACCCCCCTTAAAATGGATTACGCCCACGTAATCAACATTATATCATCCTTCAACATAAGTTCAAGATGTCTAATTCTTACCAAGCATTCTAGCTTCCATGTCATCTATCTTACTTATAATTCGATCAGAAATGACATAGTCTCTGTATCGAGGATTCTTAACGGTACTCATACCATTTCCTTAACTTAGTGTGATCTGCTAGCTTCCGCTGCACGACTCTGATAGTTTTAGGCTTATTTGCCGCTCTTATCCTTTTTATGGTATCAGATATCTTTCTCTTGCGTGCTTATGGTTTAGCACTAAAGGTCTCTCAATGGTCACGTGTTATCTTTCTATATACATGGCCTTGATGAGTTATAGCTCGTCTATCCAACCTCCCTGAAGATCTAACGTTTGTATTCTTAATGGTTCCTCGAATGTCTTAATTGTTCTTTCCATTTGACCTTTGGTCTGAGGATGATTCTTAATCTGAAACTACTGTTTAGTGCTTAATGCGCTTTACAGTCTTATCCTTAACACTTTAAGACATGTGCAATGTCTGTGCTTAACAATCCGTGCTCTTCGCACTTCATAGTCCTTAATTATTTGTTTTCTGATTCCTTTGTGTTGTTGGTTCAATCTGAATTCTTCTCTTTGACTGTTTGTGGTAGTAGCTGCTCTTGTTTGATCTTGCGTCGTTGTCCGTGGTACGGAGTCGACTACTTCCCGTGTTCCTTACACCACTCGTCTACATGCATGAGGTACCATACTGGTACATTACTACTTACCCGACTAACTCATAAATGAGCGTGTCAGGCCTGCAAGCCCCTGTGGGGTGCAGTCGTCCCACGTCTCGTTTTAGTAAACTCATAGTGTCCGTCACACGTTTAGCTACTGCTAATTATGAAGTATTCTATTGTCAATTTCCTCTTTCATCGTTCCATAATAACATTTATTGTTCTTCTTGAAGTGAATCAAGGGAAGTCCATTAACTGTGTTCTTGGGTATGGTATGCTCCAGCTCCTTTCCGTATTCCGTATTGATTCTATTTCTTAGTAGCTTAGGTCTCTTTCCATAGATCCTCTTATCTTCTTTCTCATATTCATTCTATTAGGAATGCACTTCCAGTTCCTTAAGGAATGGGTTGTGTGCTTCCTGTGTAATCTTACCAAACCAAGTCCAGACTACTGGCATCAATGCATAGTTCATCTACCATCTTATTTTCTTACTTATGGTGGTCTTAATTCATAAATCTAATTGCCTCAGTGTCAATATTTGACGGCTCTTACATAACGGTCGCTTTACCGCGCACCATGACTTAATCCCCTCATATAAATACTGTACTCACGACCACTACTACCGTGGTAGTTGGCCTTTACCATGTTGCCCATTGATGGTGCAACCTCTTACTCACTTATTCTAATGTCTTACCTCATACTCAGTCTCTTCTTGGCGTAAACACACTGGGAGTTCTCTCATTCCGGTGTATGGCGGTTGTCATACCGTGCTGTAAAATAGTTGACTCCTAATACGAAGGTGTTCTGCTCCAATCTCAGATTTGTAAGTAGGTTAATTTCTCTCGCTTTCTTTCATCCTTAGTGATGTTATCTACCATGTAATTTAACTGGTTCCTGAAGAAGTCATCCGCTGAGTCACAAGCTCTTCTGAGCATTGGTCACTTGACGTGCCATAATGTGCACTCACAATGTCTATCTCTGACAATTACTAATTCTTACATCCTGGGTGTTGATATGGGGTCTATCTCTGCAACCTTCCTTATTACTCAAGTGTATCTAATATGTTCTAAAGTAATCTCAAGTTTACAGTTTCCATTCTTTAACAAAAGCGTATTGCATCTCTAATAAGTGAAAGCCCTTTTGAGGGGTTCATTCCCACTCATGGCCTCACAACAAGGAGAGGTATCCCCACCCTAAAGGCATGGTTCGTTCTCCACCCCTTTCCTTAGCATTATCTCAATATTCTTGTTGGTACCCTTTCCTGGTAACATTCTTCCCAATCTAAGTCATAGGTTGGGTAACCGTTCATATCTACGAGTTGTAGTTCCTTCGTGGCTTAAACAAGCTCTCTTACAACTTACTGCACCTCGGGCTCTGATGTGGTTAACATCCTTGGCTCGTAGGCTCTTAATGCTTAATGCCTCAGTTCATTATTTGTACTCTTATTCATCTGTAGGTCATCCTTATAGGTTCTGGTCCTTGAACACTAACCACCGTTAGGTTACATATTGAATGTAGTATCGGGTTTCATGGCAAGTTGCTGCGTCCTGCTTCCCGCTATGGAAGTTTATTCAGGTGGTCCGGGGTTACTTAGTGTCTTTGACAATACTGTCATTTTATTAGTCCTATGTCTTTTAGCAATAAGGATAAGTTCGTATTAGGCATTTGCCTTAAGGCGTCCAAGTTGGATATCATCCAGTCATCTTATACTTCCATCTCAACGCTTCGTTCAACTTCCGTTGACTATGCCACCCGTTGATGATCAATCATACTTGGGTGTTAATGAGTTAAACAAACAGTATCAGCTGTCATTCATCAGTTATTTGGCTCGACTATACCCGCTCTGTGTGGGTAGTCCTCTGAGCTTCCCTCTGTCGGGATTATACATTTTTAATCCTTAGTAGGTTATAGCTTATGTTCATTTCTTTTACCCTTATTTTCTAGGTTTTCCTAACATCTTCATTGTAGAATGTTTGTTATTGGTATTTTTAATGGTCACTTTGGAAGTCTTATCCCGTTTTCATTGGAAGTCGTTGTGTCAACCGTCTCAATCGTATCTTATAATACATCCCTTGTATATTATTGCTTATGTAGTGTTTTTGCTCGGATTGCCGAGCGATCTCTTAGGTTTTCCCCTTGGAGTTCGGGATTGTGTTCTTACCGTACTGTCGGTTGTTGTTGTAGTGGGTTATACCGTTGATAATATTTATATGGTTTAATACTTTGTCCAAGTTCCGCTCCCGGCTGACTGGTGTGTCACCTCATCTCATCATGGTCAGGCCGTCGGGCCTTTCCATGGTCTTATTTTTCTGTTCTTATAGATTTTCAATCTGGTATTAATATGTGTTACAACTGTAGCGTTCTTCCATCTCGCCATGATGGCCTTCCGTGTAGCTTAACCGTGGTAGCACTTGCTATGGCAAGTGCGCCATGCAGGATGGCTATTGGTGCAAGGTACATTGGAAGTGATACTTCCTTTTAATTCCCATGTAATTGGTAGTCCTAGGGACTCCTTCGATGATCTATTATTTTGGATAACTGACCATCCGGCAGTTTCCTTGTTGTTTAACAGTACTGTCATTTATCAGGGCGTTCCTCTTTCTGAGGGAACCCCTTAATATTTTCTTATGTCTTAATCCTCGCTCCTGTCTCCACACGTTTTGTTGTGGTTACTAAGCAACGGTTTTCCTTTAGGCACTACATTGTAGTCCTATTCCGGTATACAACTTGTATGAGTTCCTATCGTCGTCCGCATTATGTTGGCCAGGTTTTGTAACCTTCCTCATTGTATGGGGTTTGGAGTTCCCGTTTCTAACTGGACTTTCCAGTAATCTCAATCCTCATGCTTTGTATTATCCTACTGTTATGCTCCTTCGGACCACTGTCCGGTGCCCATGTCTCTTATCATTTCCTTATCCATTGCACTCGTAGTGCTTTCCTTACCATTGGTATTGCGGGTTATTTCGACTGCGTAGCATGTCAACCCATGTTGCCGGTAATTTCCGTTCCCTTACTGATAGTATTCCTTAGGTAGCGCCTGTTTCTCTGTTGCGCTCCATTGAAAACCTCCAAGTTCTCCGTAACTGTTGTGCAACAAGATGTTTCTCGTACTGCTTATTGCTAGCTAACTACCAGATCGGGTTTCCCCGAGTAAGAGAAGGCTTTCTTCTCTCTGGCGTTTGTTCCACATATTCAGGGTTAGGGATGTGGAGGGCGGGTCTAGGTACTATGGATATCCGGTAAACACCGGGAAGTCCTAACTAACGCACCTCTCACTCTATCTCTCAACCCTTAACCCATAACTCAATCTCAACCTCAACATTCTCCTAAGTTCGGTAATTATTGTCTTCAGAGCGTAACTACGCTCTGATACCACTTTTTGTAACACCCCAACTCAATCCAAACGTGGTCTCGCAACTTAACAGCATATATATACATAACACAGCGGAATTCTTTACACTCCAGGACCTTGCAACGGTCTGACTACAGAATATACCGAACATTAGTACATAACAACCTTAACCAAATACATATTCTTCTTACAAACCTCTCACATCCTATACATCTTACTAACTCAATTGCCATACGAGTGTACATGCACAACTCGTAGGCCACACTTAACCCTTAACACTTATACCCCTTCTTACTCTCGCGACGGCCGCCTCCTGATGTACACCTGTGTAGTAAAAACAGCCCCCAAAGGGGGTCAGCACGAATGCTGGTACGATCCTCTCATGGCCCCCAAGCTAACGTGGCTACGACGACTAATTGTCGATAGCATGGAGGTTGATTAGATGCACAACATAATAGAAAGTGCAGTAAACAACAAACCAACAATGAACAATCAAAGTTCACACCCAATGAATGACTTAAATGCGTTCCCTTAATTAGAGAGTTAGTTATTTAACTCCTTAGGTTGTATTTCCTCTTAAACTTAGTCCATCCTTATCTCACCTCAATCTTAATCTTATCTTAACCTTAGAAACAACCATCATTTAATAAGGAGTGGATGTAGCTCATCTTAGTCTTATTAATACAAACCATCCTTTAAAGAGGAATGGTTGCAACTTATCTTAACCTTACCTTAATCTTAATCTTAACTTATTCTCAGTATACAAACTGTTCCTGGAGGGGAATGGTTGTATCCTAAGTCCAAACCTGGGATTTAGGTGATCCCACCGCACCATCTTAATGCCACCTACCCTGGACGGGAGTCCAGCGTAGCTGAGCCGGCAACCGGCCCTAGGCTACAAGTCCGAAGACAAGTCCTTAAGCGGAAGACGGATCTGCTATAGATACCGACCCCCTTTTCCTTAGCATGCATGACCGGAGTTCGGTCCCGGGTTTCCTCACTCAAGTTCCAGTTAGTAGTAGTCTCAAGACCGTGTTTGTTGGTTAACCTCTTTCAGTTTATATCGTCCCATATTAGGGAGCGTTCCTCAGTCTCACTCATTTCCTTACTAAACGTTGGTTAGTAAGTTCTCACGGTATGTTGTGTTAGTTTTCAAACATCACACAACAATACAATAAATATAATATTCCGGTTGCATGCTTTATCTTGTTTAGTGAGCACACAAAAACAAATAGCACACAAGCCAAGGGACACCTCGTTAGCAAGCAGGTCACAAGAAGAACTGTACCATTCACCGTTGGTTGTTCGGTTGCTTACTCTCTTCCAGAGTCCAAATTCCCAAGTCCTAAAACATTCATTCAGTTTTAGGTTGTTAATCACTTAAGTTAATTCAACTTACTTAACTTACTTACCTAACTTAACTTACTTACCTTACTTAACCCTTAATGATCCCAACCTAACACTTCTTAAGTCTTACAACTTAATCTTACAAACTTAATCTTAAGTGAATCACTTCTCCTCATAACTTATACTTATTCACCCACGTAATTATCATTGATACCCACCAAACATGTCTTAAACAACCTTATAACATCATTACATATCAATCCCCACCATTGGATATCATTTCCTAACCTTAAACAAAGTTTTTGGTCAAAATAGCACCGCGTCCGAACTTGTGTCCGAGCTTACCAAGTTCGGACGCAAGTCGAGACTCAAAAGGGTGCAACCAGACGTGTGTCCGAACATGTGTCCGAACTTCCCTAAGTTCGGACATAGGTCGAGGAAAAATCAAAGGAAGAATTTCAAGTGTCCGAACATCTAAGTCCGGATGGTAGTTCGGACTCTAGTCGAGACTCAAAAATTTTAATCGCAACAGGGCATGTCCGAGCTTCCAAATTCGGACGGAAGTTCAGACAGGCCAGAATATTCATCTTCTACACCCTTAAACACTTATCTCCTTTCTTGAAAAAATGCCCAACTCTTCCACAAGTGTCCCATTATGTCTTAATGCTATATAGGCTCTTAAACTCACCTTAGAACATCCTTTATAACCTCCTTAACCATTTTCTCAATCCTTACAAGAATTTCTAACACTTGTTACTTTTTTCCTCATTTTTCCAACATGTAATTTTTGTCTAAAACTCTAACTATCCAAAGTGTTTCCTTCCCAATCAATATAACTTCCCCCTAAGCATTAATGCATCCCCTCTTTGCTTGCTAAACCTTCCAAGGTTATCTTGCATGTCCTCGCACAATTCCTTTCTTTCCCTTTGTTACTCATCACTCCTAAACTCTTGAGCTTACTTATACATTGCTTTCCATTACCTTAACACCTTGACATGGTTCTTCATTTACCCTGACCATGTAACACCCTCCTTAGACATTTCCACCTCTTTTATGCAACTTACTCACCATTCTCATGATCATACACTCTTATACGTTTCTAGTCATTTTCCTTGACGACTTACAACATTCTCCTACAATTTTCACTTCCACCACCCAAGTCCACACATTACTATTTAAACTAAACCTTACTAGTCCACTACTAACATCACCACCTCTTACACAAACTTCCCGAACTCTCATTGTTCTACTCTTAGTTCATATCTAAGTCATCTTAAGCATTATACACCTTCTCCTTCAAATTCATGCACAAGTCTCACCATTCCTCTTACCATGACTTTGGTGTGTTCAATACACCCATCTAAACTCTAATTCCTCCTAGACAACTCTAGGTCACCCTAAACCTCAAGAACTACTTAGTTAACTCATTTCCACTCAAATTCTTCTTAAGTGAACCCTAGGGCATATTAACTCACCACTACCACTTAAACACTTTGTTTTCTACTCAAATTTCGCCATAGCTTCTCTAGTATATTTTCATGCCCAAATGCTTTGTTTTCCTCATTCAACCATCTCACACACATCAAGTTCTTTTCCGTCATATCTTCTCACCCAAACCAACTCAATCACATCAAACTCAATATATTGCAATAATCTCAAATTGCATAGCACTAAGGCTCTAAAATGACATGGCTCTTAGGCCCTTAAATAACTTAAACTTAACACTGAATTTCCCACATATAAAAGCTTCCAACCTGCAAATACACCCATCAATCTCATAGTAGTTATAATGCTCTTAAAATCCCTCTTAAACTTATATTACTAACTCATTCTCATTGGCTCCTTAGTCACAAGTTCATAAGCTTGTTCAAATTGTTTTCCCTAGGTTATATAACCCATTGCATAATGTAAGATCTAAGCCACATTGGTACTCATCTAAAACTCATTCCTTAAAACTTAAACCACCATTAGGTAAGCATTTTACCTTGTTTTCTCAAGCTTATCTTAACTTCCTCCTTAGACCATCTTCTTGCATGAATCTCGGACACCGCTTAAACTTCCTTTGCCAATGTTCTAACCAATATTCAATGACTCACATGAGTACTAAACAATACACTAACCTCAAGGAATGAAAACCTAGGTTAGAAATGTGTTCTAAGGCATGAAAGTGGATGATTACCTTTGAAGTCTCAAAGTAGACTTGGGCATTGAATGAAATAGGACCTCCACTAGTCCTTGGTGAATAAATCAAGCTAGAACAAGGCATAAAAACAAGGCCCCATGAGTAGTAATTTTCGGCCATGTGGAAGGAATGATGGAAACATGGTTTTTCTTACATTTTCTTTACCTTAAGAGGATGGAGAAGCTAATGAGCTCTTCAAACTTGATTTTCCTCCATCAATGGACTTTTCTCATGGCACCAGACTTGAGCTTTGAAAGATTTGAAAAGATAGAAAGATAGGTCTTGGCCTAACTAAGAGAAATCTATACTTAGTTCTTGATTTGGAGCAAAGATGAACACTTGGTGAGCATTTGAAGGTGGAGCACCCATGGATGGCGCTCTCTCGGTTTTGGAGCAAGAGAAGGGAAGAAGAAACCGTGGGAAGAAGGGAAATGAAGAGAGAGAAGAAGAAAAGTAGGCTAATATAAGATATTTGCTTTATAAAAGCAAATAGTAACTCCTTATACTTATCTCTTCTTTTCTTCTTTATTTGATGTAGTCTATGGTGACTCATCCTTAGAAAACCGGCCCCCTCATTATAACCAAGATATTTATGGTCTTGGTTGACCAACTAATTGACTTAAGTTGATTAAAACTTAAACTAGTCACTATTTGGCACTATTCACAAATTAGTGCACATATTTCTGAAATTTTTGATTTCCCATTAATTTAGGCTTCCTAATGTGATACTAATTAGTAAACATGTTGATTAAAGAGTAATGATGGACATTTAGCCACTCAAAACTCAATTCTAAGACAATTTCTCAAAAAGGTGCTTTAAGGAGTCTTAATTCACATTTTGTGTTTAAGCTTGTTTTTGAGCTTGGTTTTCTTTGATAATTGATTTAAAATGTCCATTAGCATATTACTAAAGTCTTATAATGGTATTTGGGTGCTAATCAAAGTCACTCCAAGCTTAGAGCACGTTTTTGCCCAAATTGCCCTTAAGGCACTTTCTTGTGTTTTCCTTCGTTTAAATTGTCCACCAATCTTTCTAAGGCATATTCTAGCCTTACTACATCATAATTTGATGTTTACTTAACATACTTAGGTTTGGGGTATTTCACTGCTCCAGACCCTTGTTTTTAATTGCCCATTTAACTCCAAACTTCACCTCACATATCCTAGTATGTTCTAACCTTATTTGGGCACTTCAAACACACCTTAAGACCTCCACAAAACTCCTTAAATCATTCATCAAAATCCTTCTCAAGCATTACACAAATTCTTATAAAAAGGTTTACACTTGTAATGTTTTTCACTAGGTTTCTATATGGTGTTTCATACCTATAACTTCCACTATTCCCAAATGTTTTCTCACCACTACAACATCATCTCCCAAACATCTTTTCTTCCTAACCAAAATTTCTAGTTGATGTCTAAGTCCTCTTTGTTTCCTAGAACACCTAAGACATTACTTCTCCTCTAGTAAAACACCTAAACATTTCTAACACTTCCTAGTTCATCAAAACTTCTTTAAACACTAAGAACTTCTTGTACATTACCTAAATTTTGACATGAACCCTCCTAGAACATTACTAAACCAAAACACATTGTTTTAACCATCAAACAACCAAGAACACTAAAATCCATCAAGAACATTCTTGTACACAAAACTTCACTCATTTAACACTACATCACAATATAGTGCATACTTTAAATTGCTTGGCACTTAGGCCCTTAAATAGCATGGCTCTTAGGCCCTTTAGATGCATAAACCTTAAACACTGAATTTCCACAATATATTTTCCTTTGACCTGCAAATACACTCAACAATACATATGCCTTTTACTAAGCCCTTGAGAGCATTTTTCTAGGTCATTCACCATTGGCTCCTTAGATCATTTTAATAAGCAATATAAGCTCATTTCTCCTAAGACTTTAAACTACATTAGGTTAGCATATTTACCTCTTTTCCTCACAACTTATTTCTTGTTTCCTTGTTTTAAAATCGGTAAGGGTGTTTGATTTCTTGTCAACTTCTAAACAATATACAAATAATGAAATGAGTATACATGCTTTATGCTTCATCTCATTGTAAACCCTAGATACATAGATTGCCTTAGAACATTTAGATGACTGTTTTACCTTGGATATGAAAGAGAGTTTGGATATGTAGCAAGAGAAGACTCCACCAAGCCCTTGGAAGATTCAAATGAAGCTAAAACAAGCAAGGTAAGGGCACCATTAATGGTGATTTTCGGACAACATAAAAACATGAAGGAAATGTTATTTTTCTTTGAGTTTCCTTACCTAGAAGCAAGGGAGAACAATAATATGTGAAAAGATGAGCTCAAGCTCCTCCCATGGAGATTCCTCTTGGCACCGAAATGGAGCTCTTGGAATTTTGAGAAGATAGGAATGAAGAGCTTGATGAGACTAAGAGAATGGTGGTCTTTGTTTTTGATTTGGCAAAGTGAGCTAGGAGTTACAAGAGGTTGAAGATCATATATGGTGGTGGTACTATTGCAAAACCGTGAATGGAGAGCAAGTAGGAGATAGAAGAGAGGTTGGAGTCGTGGGAAATGAAGAGGGAAATGAGAGAATGAAGTTTAAGTCACTTTTGGAGATATTTAAAGTAAAAGGTAAATAGTGTTTTGCTTTATTAATTTTACTTACTTGATAACTAACAAGGGGGAGATGACTCACCCTTATAAAAACCGGCCCCCATAATATGCTAAGGGGTGTTTTAGTCTTTGTTGACCAATTAACTTACTTATATTGGCACATGTTATAAACTTGCTTATTTTGGTTACTATTCACTAAAACAAGGCACATTGTTGTGAAATTTTTGATTTCTTATTGATATAGACTTCCTAATGTGATACTAAGTAGTACACATATAATTAAAGAGTAATGATGGACATTTAGCCATTCAAAACTCATTTACAAGACAATTTTTCTATGGTTTAAATTGCTTACTAATGTTTCTAAGACTCTTTTTAGTCTTAATATACCATATTTTAGTGTTTAAACAACATACCTAGGTTTGGGGTATTTCACCACGTCACAAAGTTTGATAAGATAAAATTTGGAAAATGGCAATTATATGATTGTTTGATATTTGACATGGGAGGTCAAACTTGATCCTGGTCAGATCAAGGGAAAACCAAACACAAAATGGTGTGGAAGGATAGTTCAACACTGATGCTGACCCCGTCAGGGTTGGATGATTCCTGAGACTCCTTACAAGTGGTCACAAATATTTCTGTGATACGTAAGTATTGATTCTTAAATAGTATATAAAAATTTACATGAGATGTAGAAGTTGTAAATTAAGAGTTAAGTTGTCCAGGTTACCCTAAGGAGATTTCATAGCTAAAACAACTCCGCGCATGTCGGAAAAATAGTCAATTGTGAGGGAAATACTAACTATTATTATTCCATGAACCATATTAATAAATTAAATATGAGATCAAGAGACAATTACTTATAATAAGGATATTCTCAAGCTACCTTCTAAGTTATGGCCCAATTTGCCATCTGGAAGGAAAGATCGACTTCCATGTCTTTCTTTATGAATTCAAACCAATATATACATTAAATGGGAATCTACCTATAAACAAGGTAGAATATAAAGAGTAGAAAACATTATACTAAAACTCACATGAGTTGATTCACAACCGCAAGAACTTGTTCAAGTGAGAGAAAGCTGTACCGTGTTAGAAACCTTAGCAGGAACCCTACTGTGGTATACCTGATAAACAGACGACAATAAGTGAGTACGTACTACCGACAATTGGTGAATCAATAATATCAAGAAATCTTCCTATAATATACATAAGATGCATGGCTCGACCATAGCTCATACTTTACATTGAAAATGAAAGCCGTATATGGCACAGTAAACTCAAATACCAAAATCACAAGAGGATGACCTGAAGGTCTAAGAGAGAGATTTTAAGTAAGCCCCAATATTAATACAAGACCCGAACGCCGACGATTACAGCTACAAGAGGCGATTAATGGAAGTGTGTTACACACGATAATTTAAATAAGCCAAAAGATAATATTGGCAACGTATAGGATGGTAGATTACCTTCACCCATACATACGGGATTCAAATATAGAAGCATACTAATGTACTATGGAACATATCAGAGAATGCATAAATTCTTGGGGACTATACCCCATAAACAGACAGAAGTCAAATACTGATGTTCGTAGGAGAGATCTTGAATAGCAGTAGGCGATCGAGTCTTCCTTAGAGTTTCACCTATGAAGGAAAAAAAATTTAAATTTAGGCAGAAGGGTAAGCTTAGCCCGAAGTATGTAGGACCGTACCTTATTACGGAGCGAGTGGGCCCATTAGATTACAGGTTAGATTTACCTGTTGAGCTTGGGAGAGTGCACAATGTGTTCCACATTTCACAGCTAAAGCAGTTTGTGCTTCATCCATCACATATTTTAGAGCCCGAAACACTCGAGATAGATCCTACACTTAGATATGAGGAAACCCCAGTTCGCATCTTAGACTCCAACACTAGGGAAACCAGGAACAAGACCATTAGAATGGTCAAGGTTCTGTGGTCAAACCACGACATGGAGGAGACGACATGGGAGTTAGAAGACTCCATGCGAGACAAATATCCAGCAATTTTCTCTTAGTTTTGTGTATACTTGTGGGGTACGTGGGCGTGACCCTTTTTAAGGGGGGTAGAGCACCACATGCGACTTGCATATCTGCAGTCTATATTGATTTTGTGTATGGTTATGTGTCTTTGATTGTTGCGCATGTGTGCAATTGGTTGAATGGTTGTGGATATGTCCTATGATATGTCCTATGTGACAATGGTTGGGTATGGTTGATATGTCCTATGAGACACTTGTATGGTTATTGTTGTATCCTATGTGGCACTTGAGTAAGTTATGGTTGTGTTCTATGTAACACTTGGATGTTTATGGAAGCACTTAATTACCTTGCAGTATGTTCATTCCTACAATCACACAAGAGATTCACTGCCAAGGGTTTTCGCCTCTGCACTCTGTAGGACTGAGGATTTGGTATTGCACTTGTGCAGTGATGACCGAGTGAGATAGCTAGGAAGTTGGAACACGTATTGTTTTATAGTATTTATCAAGTACTTATGCTATAATTACATTGATTATCATGAGTAAGGTTATGTGTATGTACGAATTGTATACACTAGGGTTACAGATGGAATGTAGAAGTGTCAATATAGTATTGACACCCAAGAATGATAAGTATACATGAATAGATAATGAGGAACCTGATTCCATAGGATGAACAAGTATAAGTTATGACTTCAGGACGAAGTCCTTTTAAGGGGGGTAGACTGAAATACCCCTAACATTTAAATAACTAAATATAAGTAAATAAATATTATTTGAGGAATTATAAATATTATTTGGGGAAATATAAATATTATTTGGGGGATTATGAAACCCTAAGAAAGTATATAAACACTTAGGCGTTAAAACGCACCTAAACTCCTTCAGGTCAAAAACGTGCGCTAAAGCCCGACCTTAAGATAAACAAGTTATTCAAGCAATAAACTTCACATGAAGTTAACCAAGGATCATTATATGATATTCAAAATGCAGGACTTCATCTAAAACTGAGTGAAAATACAAAATGCTGGGGAGTTCCCTTAAAGGCCCTTAAGGCCCGAAAGCCCCGGAAATACATTATAGGATGAAGTAAAGCAATAAACTTCATTCCAAATGCACCATAACACCTGAATTACTCACACTAAATTCTCAGTTAAACGCAAAGTGCTAGGAGATGCCTTATGAGGGTCCCATAAACCCTTGGGATTGCCCATGAGGAGTGCCGAGGTGGCACAAACTCCTATAAAATTCATTCTTAGAATTCCTAACATCATTATTAATCATTCTAAAGAGTATTCACGAGCTACTTCCTCAAAAATAAACAAAGTGCTTGGACGAATTTCTTAACGCTCCTTTTTGCCCGGTTAGCCCGGGAGTTGCGTTCTGAGTAGATATAACCCCATATAACTCAATGTAACACCTTAACATATTAATATTGACTATAAAAAATGTCAATAAACACTTGGAACTCATAGCGACTAATTATTTATCAGAAAATCCTTAAAGCACACAAACGCACCTTCCAGTGTCACAAAAATGTGTTTTACGCAATTGCCTTGAAGTTTTTGAGGAGCCACGAGTTGGTAATCTTAAAAGGGGATAAATTTACCATCAAAATCAATTAATGGCAGTGCTAAATTAATAACACAAGTGGGGGCGAATTTTGAGTCAAAAGGTACCTAAAATCAGCATTTTTACCTTAAAACTTTCATCTTTTTACAATGGTATAAATGTACCAATTAAATGCTAGAACCTATTAAAAATATTAGTATGGTCTTAGTAAAATATAATGGAACAGGAATTAAATGAAAAATCAATCCCATTTAATCCCTATACTAGGCGCCATTTAAGGTAAATTTTGGCTAGTTTTATGTAATAAAATTGTCTTATGCTAATGTGACTCACCTAGCATATATTATATGTTGATGTAACAATTAAATTCAGTCTATTTAGACCTCCTCCACCGTATTACCTGTATAATAACAAGGGAGATTAGATTAACAAAAGTAATGAAATTGAAATGCTAAAGTAAAGCTAGAATTTACTTTAGATTACTTAATGAGAACAAGTTGCTTACTACCACATGTGAGTGCTGATTGAAATCTGGGAAAGGAGAGTATGATTACCAATTAATTATCCTATGGGACATAAACCTAACTATACCACTAATTGCCTATAAACTACAAGTAATTAAGGCTGCCCACATGCTCCATTGCTGCACACCTACAACGAAGAAGACAATATTAGCATGATTGATCAAGCATGGAAATGCTAAAGAAATGCATTACCTAGTTACCTAGCAAACATAGCATGATCTTATGTCTCAAAAACAAAGAAAATCGGTGGCCTATATGCTCAAATCATTACCGAAATTACAAGGGAAAAGCAAGGCAATAATAACATGGTGAGTAACTTAGAAAATTCAAGGAGACATACACCTAACTTAACTCTTGTCTTCTAGTTTCAATTTGTCAAACAAGCTCCATTATGTTCTATGTCCCAGCCGAAAACAACCACTAATTGAGAGCATATTATTGAGCAAATAAATCAAGTAATTAACAAAGGAAAAGAATGCCCAATCAAACAAAAAATAAACAATACCAATCAGATTTTTGATTGCTTTCATTCCCTTCTTCTAAAACCTACGTGAGACTTCCTCCACTCTCTTGCTACTCCATGGCCGAATGGTAAGCATCCCATTACCCTCTCTTCTCTTCTTCCTTTGTCAAGTTTTTCCTTAGAGCTTCAAAGCTCCATTAATGGTGAATTAAGTTCTAACACCATTTTATGTAAATTCCTAGCTAAATCTTCTAAGTCTTGAAGCAAGAAAACATGTTAGCAATCCTTGCTAAAATCGCCAAGCTTTAGTACTCCAAGAAGGTTCCTAGATTCAACAACAACACAAGGAACAACAAGATCAAGTTATGGTATATTTTCATGTTGAAAAATCCTAAGTAATTACCTAAATCATTTTTGAAAATTTAGAACTTCTAAACCTATGTTCTCTTCATTATTCCACGAAGGAAACTTGGATCTACAATCATCACAAGGTGTATCAAAAATACCTTGATAAATTCCTAAGGTAAACTCTTGTAAAACTACTCCAAAACTCATTTATAATTTTTGTTAGAAGTCTAACAAATGAATCTCATAAACATGTATAAGGAGGCCGAAATCTCTACATCAAAATAGCATTTGGAGAGCTTGGAATGCAAGGAGAAATCAAGTACAAGAATTGTCTTGATTTAAGGAGTAAGTTTATATAATTAAGGTTTATTAAGTTTAAGCTTGATTTAAGCTTCAAACTTTGGTATAAAATTATGTATAACCTCTAAATAAACTAAAGCCGAAAATCATAGGTTATAATGGCAAGAAAATAATTTATAACATATAAGGTAAGATTATTACCTTAAGGTATAAAATTGTGTCACAAAAATTAAGTATGATACATATATTATTAAACCGAAATATCTAAGGATAAAAGGTTCTATTTTGAGCTTTTAATCATTCTAAGTCATTAGCATAATTTTTAGAAGTGTTATATGGCTTGTATACAATTATATGTATTTATTATAAGGTTTAAATCAAGTTTTAAAACTATATGGTAAAGGAATATTAAAACCGAGAGCAAAGTATTGCATTTGATGATTTTTTAGATATATATAAGTGTATTAACTTATATTATAAATTTTGGTGAAATACCCCAAACCTAAGTATGCTAAGTAAACATCAAATCATGATGTATTAAGGATAAAATATGCCTTAGAAAGATTGGTAGACAATTTAAACCAAGGAAAACACAAGAAAATGCCTTAAGGGCAATTAAGGCAAAAATGTGCTCTAAGCTTGGAGAGACTTGGGTGAGTACCCAAATATCATGATAAGACCTTAGTAATATTCTAATGGTCATTTTAAACCAATTACCAAAGAAAACCAAGCTTGAAAACAAGTTAAAACACAAAATGTGCTTTAAGAAGTCTTAAAGCACATTTTTGAGAAATTGTCTTAGAATTGAGTTTTGAGTGGCTAAATGCCCATCATTACTCTTTAAAAAACATGTGTACTTATTAGTATCACATTAGGAAGCCTAAATCAATGGGAAATCAAAAATTTCAGAAATATGTGCACTAATTTGTGAATAGTGCCAAATAGTGACTAGTTTAGTTTTTAATCAACTTAGTTTAGTTAATTGGTCAATAAAGGCCAAACATGCCCTTATTTAACAAGGGGGCCGATTTTTGAGAGTGGTGAGTCACCACATGAGTCATTCAATTAAAGAAAAGAAGAGGGAAATAAGTAAAGTTACTATTTGCTTTATAGAAGCAAAATATCTCTTAATAAGCTACCTTTCTTCTTCTCTCTTTTCATTTCTCTTCTTCCCACGGTTTCTTCTTCTCTTCTCTTTCTCCACAACCGAGAGAGCTCCATCCATGGAAGCTCCATCTTCAAATGCTCACCAAACCTTCATTTAAGCTCCAAATCCAAAAATGAGCATAGATTATTCTTAGTTAGACCAAGACCTACCTTTCTACCTTTTCAAATCTTTCAAAGCTCAAGTTTGGTGCCATGAGAAAACTCCATTGATGGAGGAAAATCAAGTTTGAAGAGCTCATTAGCTTCTCCATTCTCTTAAGGTAAAGGAAATGTAAGAAAAATCATGTTTCCATCACTTCCTCACCATGGCCGAAAATTTACTACTTATGGGGCTTTGTTTTTATGCCTTATTCTAGCTTGTTTTATTCACCAAGGACTAGTGGAGGTCCTATTTCATTCAATGCCCAAGTCTACTTTGAGACTTCAAAGGTAATCATCCACTTTTATGCCTTAGAACACATTTCTAACCTAGGTTTTCATTACTTGAGGTTAGTATATTGTTTAGTACTCATGTGGGTCATTGTATATTGGTTAGAACATTGGCAAAGGAAGTTTAAGTGGTGGCCGATATTCATTCAAGAAGAAGGTCTAAGGAGGAAGATAAGATAAGCTTGAGAAAACAAGTTAAATTACTTACCTAATGGTGGTTTAAGGTTTAAGAAATGAGTTTTAGATGGGTACCAATGTAGCCTAGGGCTTACATTAGGTAATGGGTTATGAAACCTAAGAAAAAGAACTTAAATAAGCTTGTGAACTTGTGACTAAGGAGCTAATGAGAATGAGTTAGTAATATAAGTTTAAGATGGATTTTAAGAGTATTGTAACCACTATGAGATTGATGGGTGTATTTGCAGGTTGAAGGCTTTTATATGTGGGAAATTCAGTGTTTAAGTTTAAGTCATTTAAGGGCCTAAGAGCCATGTTATTTAAGAGCCTTGGTGCTATGCAATTTAAGATTATTGCAATATAATGAGTTGTTGTGAATGAGTTGGTTTGGTGATGAGACGTGATGAGAAAGAACATGATGTGTGTGAGTTGGTTGAATGAGGACAACAATGTGTGTGGGCTTGATAAGATACTAGAGAAGCTATGGCGAAATTTGAGTAGAAAATAAGTGTTTAGGTGATGGTGGTGAACTAATATGACCTAGGATTTACTAGGAGTCATAAAAAGGAATTTGAGTGGAAATGAGTTAACTAAGGAGTTCTTGAGGTTTAGAATGACCTAGACTGGTCTATGAGGAAATTAGAGTTTAGATGGGTGCATTGAACACACCAAAGTCATGGTATGAGGAATGGTAAGACTTGTGCAAATCTGGAGGAGATGATGTATAATGCTTTGAGATGATTTAGGTATGAACTAAGAGAAGAACAATGAGAGTTCGGGAAGTTTGTGTAAGAGGTGGTGATGTTAGTGGTGGACTAGTATGGTTTGGTTGAATGGTAATGTGTGGACTTGGGTGATGAAAGTGAGAGTTGTAGGAGAAGGTTGTAAGTCGTCAAAGAAGATGACTAGAAATGTAAGAGGAAGTATGATCATGAGAATGGTGAGGAAGATGCATAAAAGAGGTGGAAATGTCTAAGGAGGGTGTTACATGGTCAAGATAAATGAAGAACAATGTCAAGGTGTTAAGGTAATGGAAAGCAACGTATAAGTAAGCTCAAGAGTTTAGGAGTGATGAGTAACAAATGAAAAGAAGAGAAATTGTGCATGGACATGCAAGATGACCTTGGAAGGATTAACAAGCAAGATGGTGTACAATGATGTTAAGGAGGAGTTATATGGGTTGAAAAGAAACACTTTGGTTAGTTGAAGTTTTAGACAAAATGTACATGTTGGAAAGTTAAGGAATTAATTAACAAGTGTGAGGAGTTTTTGCAAGAATTTAGTAAATGTTTAAGAAGATCTTTGGAGGATGATTAAAGGTGGATTTAAGGGTCTAAATGATGTTAGAATACATTAGGAGGTTTGGGGAAAAATTTGGAATTGAAAGAACAACTTAAGAGTAAGGTCTGTGGTGGTCTGACCCAGGGTCCGACCCAGTTCTGGGTCGGACGGACCTCTGTTAAGCCGCCATAAGAGTTTCTGTAATGGTCTGTCCCAGTTGGTGGGTCGGACGGTGGGTCGGACGGAGGGGTTTTAAAAGACGGGAGGATTTTTGGAATGGTCCGACCCAGTTGGGTGGGTCGGACATGGGTCGGACAAGTGGAATTTCTCAAACCCGAGGGTCTCTGGAATGGTCCGACCCAGTTGGTGGGTCGGACGGTGGGTCGGACGGTGGGTCGGACGACCCTTAAGACTTAAAAAAAAAAAGAAACCCTAAGAGAGTTTAGTGGTATTAAGGGTACCCCATTAAGGAGGCAACGATTACTAGAGGTATAAAGACCTAAGGGGTTAAGTTAAGTGTAAGCTTAAAAGTTTAAGGTTAAGTTTGTAAGATTAAGTTGTAAGACTTAAGAGGTGTTAGGTTGGGATCATAGAGTTAAGTAAGTTAAGTAAGTTAAGTAAGTTGAATTGAGTTAAGTGATTAACAACCTAAGACTAAATAAATGTTTTAGGACTTGGGAACTTGGACTCCGGAAGAGAGTAAGCAACCGAACGACCAACGGTGAACGGTACAGTTCTTCTTGTGACCTGCTTGCTAACGAGGTGTCCCTCGGCTTGTGTGCTATCTGTTTTTGTGTGCTCACTAAACAGGATAAAGCATGCAACCGGAATATTATGTTTATTGTATTGTTGTGTGATGTATGAAAACTAACACAACATACCGTGAGAACTTACTAAGCAACGTTTAGTAAGGAATTGAGTGAGACTAAGGAACGCTCCCTAATATGGGTTGATATAAACCGAAAGAGGTTAACCAACAAACATGGTCTTGAGACTACTATTAACTGGAACTTGAGTGAGGAAACCCGGGATTGACTCCGGTCATGCATGCTAAGGAAAGGGGGTCGGTATCTATAGTAGATTCGACTTTCGCTTAAGGACTTGTCTTCGGACTTGTAGCCTAGGGCCGGTTGCCGGCTCAGCTACGCTGGACTCCCGTCCAGGGTAGGTGGCTTTAAGATGGTGCGGTGGGATCACCTAAATCCCAGGTTTGAAATTAAGCTACAACCATTCCCCTCCAGGAACGGTTTGTATACTGAGAATAAGTTAAGGTTAAGATTAAGGTAAGGTTGAGATAAGTTACAACCATTCCTCTTTAAAGGATGGTTTGTATTATTAAGACTAAGATAAGCTAGGCCCACTCCTTTTTAAAGGATGGTTGTTTCTAAGATTAAGATAAGACTAAGATTGAAGTGAGATACGGATGGACTAAGATTAAGAGGAAATATACTTAAGGAGTTAAATAATTAACTCTCTAATTAAGGGAACACGTTTAAGTCGTTCATTGTGTGTGAACTTTGATTGTTCAAATTTGGTTTGTTGTTTACTGCACTTACTATTATATTGTGCATTTAATCAACCTCCATGCTATCGACAATTAGTCGTCGTAGCCACGTTAGCTTGGGGGCCATGAGAGGATCGTACCAGCATTCGTGCTGACCCCCTTTAGGGGCTGTTTTTACTACACAGGTGAACATCAGGAGGCGGCTGTCGTGAGAGTAAGAAGGGGTATAAGTGTTAAGGGTTAAGTGTGGCCTACGAGTTGTGCATGTACACTCGTATGGCAATTTGAGTTAGTGAGATGTATAGGATGTGAGGGGATTGTAGAAGGTTATGTATTGGTTAAGATTTGTTGTACTAATGTTCGGTATATTCTGTAGCCAGACCGTGGCAAGGTCCTGGAATGTATTTAAATCCGCTGCAGAGTTTATATATATAATGATAAGATTGCGATAACCACGATTGGACCGAGTTGGGGTGTTACAAAAAGTGGTATCAGAGTGTAGTTACGCTCTGAAGACAAGAAATACCAAACTTAGGAGAATATTAAGGTTGAGGTTGAGTTATAGGTTAAGGGTTGAGAGATAGAGTGAGAGGTGCGTTAGTCAGGACTTCCCGGTGTTTGCCGGATATCCATAGTACCTAGACCCGCCCTCCACATCCCTAACCCTGAATATATGGAACAAACGCCAGGGAGAAGAAAGCCTTCTCGTACTCGGGGAAACCCGATCTGGCAGTTAGCTAACAGTAAGCAATACGAGAAACACCTTGTTGCACAACAGTTACAGAGAACTTGGAGATTTTTAATGGAGCGCAATAGAGAAACAGGCGCTACCTATGGAATTCTACCAATAAGGGAACGGTAATTACCGGCAACATGGGTCGACATTCTACACAGTCGAAATAACCCGCAATACCAATGATAAGGAAAGCACTACGGGTGCAATAGAAAGGAAAAGGGAAGTGACGTGAGTACCGGACAGTGGTCCGAAGGAGCATAACAGTAGGATAATACAAAGCATGAGGATTGAGATTACTGGAAAGTCTAGTTAGAAACGGGAACTTTAAACCCCATACAATGAGGAAGGTTACAAAACCTGGCCAACATAACGCGGATGACGGTAGAAACTCATGTAAATTGTACACCGAAATGGGACTACGATGTAGTGCCTAAAGGGGAGTCATTACGAGTAACCACAAAAAATGTGTGGAGACAGGAGCGAGGATTAAGACATAAGAAAATATTAAGGGGTTCCATCAGAAAGAGGAACGCCCTGATGAATGACAGTACTGTCAAACAACAAGGAAACTGCCGGATGGTCAGTTACCCAAAATAAGATATTATCGAAGGAGTCCCGAGGACTACCAATTACATGGAAATTAGAAGGAAGTATCACTACCAATGTACCTTGTACCAATAACCCATCCTGCATGGCGCACTTGCCATAGCAATTGCTACCACGGTTAAGCTACACAGAAAGCCATCAAGGCGAGATAGGAGAACGCTACAGTTGTAACACATATTAATACCGGATTGTAAATCCATAAGAACAGGAAGATAAGACCTTGGAAAGGCCCGATGGCCTGACCATGATGAGATCAGGTGACACACCAGTCAGCCAAGAGCGGAACATGGACATAATATTAGACCATATGGATGTTAGCTATAATACAATGTACTACGACAACCGACAGTACGGTAAGAACACCAATCCCGGATCTCAAAGAGGAACCTAAGAGATCGCTCAATAAATCGAGCAAAAACACTACGTAAGTAACAACATACATGGAATGTATCAGGAGATACAATAAAGGTAGTCGATAGAACGACTTCCAACAGGGATGGGATAAAACTCCCAGTTTGATCACTAAGAATACCAATAACAAACATTCTACAATGAAGATGTTGGGAAGCCCAGAAAACAAAGATAAAAGAGATAAACTTAAGATATAACCTACCAAGGGTTAAGGACATACGAATCCCACGGAGGAAAGCTCAGAGGACTACCCCCACAGAGCGGGCATAGTCGAGCCGAACAAACTGATGAATGACAGCTAATACTGTTCGTCTAACTCATCAACACCCAAGTGTGATTGATCATCAACGGGTGGCGTAGTCAACAGAAGTTGAACGAGGCGTTGAGATGGAAGTATAAGATGACAGGATGATATCCAACTTGGACACCGTAAGGCAAACGCCTAATACCAACTTGTCCTTATTTGCTAAAAGACATAAGTCTAATAAAGCGACAGTATTGTCAAAGACACTAAGTAACCTCAGAACGCCTGAATAAACTTCCATAGCGGGAAGCAGGACGCAGCAACTTGCCATGAAACCCAATGCTACATTTATTATGTAATCTAGCGGTGGATAGTGTTCAAGGAAACGAAAACCTTTAGGAATAACCTACAGATGAGTAAGAGTACAAATAATGAACTGGGACATTAAGCACTAAGAGCCTACGAGCCAAGGATGTTAACCACATCAGAGCCCGAGGTGCAGTAAGTTATAAGAGAGCTTATTTAAGCCACGAAGGAACTACAATTCGTAGATATGAACGGTTACCAAACCCATAACTTAAATTGTGGAAAATATTGCCAGGGAAAAAGCACCAATGAGAATATTGATGAGTAACAAATGAAAAGAAGAGAAATTGTGCATGGACATGCAAGATGACCTTGGAAGGATTAACAAGCAAGATGGTGTACAATGATGTTAAGGAGGAGTTATATGGGTTGAAAAGAAACACTTTGGTTAGTTGAAGTTTTAGACAAAATGTACATGTTGGAAAGTTAGGGAATTAACTAACAATTGTGAGGAGTTTTTGCAAGAATTTAGTAAATGTTTAAGAAGATCTTTGGAGGATGATTAAAGGTGGATTTAAGGGTCTAAATGATGTTAGAATACATTAGGAGGTTTGGGGAAAAATTTGGAATTGAAAGAACAACTTAAGAGTAAGGTCTGTGTGGTCCGCCCAGGGTCCGACCCAGTTCTGGGTCGGACGGACCTCTGTTAAGCCGCCATAAGAGTTTTCTGTAATGTCCGTCCCAGTTGGTGGGTCGGACGGGTGGGGTCGGACGGAGGGGGTTTTGAAAGACGGAGGATTTTTGGAATGGTCCGACCCAGTTGGGGGGGTCGGACATGGGTCGGACAAGTGGAATTTCTCAAACCCGAGGGTCTCGGAATGGTCCGACCAGTTGGTGGGTCGACGACCTTAAGGTACCCCATTAAGGAGGCATGTTTACTAAGGTTAAAGACCACAGGGTTAAGTTAAGTGAAGCTTAATCGTTTAAAGGTTAAGTTTGTAAGATTAAGTTGTAAGACTTAAGAGGTTTTAGGTTGGGATCATTAAGAGTTAAGTAAGTTAAGTAAGAAAAGTAAATTGACTTGAGTTAAGTGATTAACAACCTAAAACTAAATGAATGTTTTAGGACTTGGGAACTTGGACTCTAGAAGAGAGTAAGCAACCGAACGACCAACGGTGAACGGTACAGTTCTTCTGTGACCTTCTTCTAACGAGTGTCCCTCGCTTGTGTGCTATCTGTTTTTGTGTGCTCACTAAACAAGATAAAGCATGCAACCGGAATATTATGTTTATTGTATTGTTGTGTGATGTATGAAAACTAACACAACATACCGTGAGAACTTACTAACCAACGTTTAGTAAGGAATTGAGTGAGACTAAGAACGCTCCCTAATTGGGTTGATATAAACCGAAAGAGGTTAACCAACAACATGGTCTTGAGACTACTACTAACTGGAACTTGAGTGAGGAAACCCGGGACTGACTCCGGTCATGCATGCTAAGGAAAGGGGGTCGGTATCTATAGCAGATTCGACTTCCACTTAAGGACATGTCTTCGGACTTGTAGCCTAGGGCCGGTTGCCGGCTCAGCTACGCTGGACTCCCGTCCAGGGTATGTGGCTTTAAGATGGTGCGGTGGGATCACCTAAATCCCAAGTTTGAAATTAAGCTACAACCATTCCCCTCCAGGAACGGTTTGTATACTGAGAATAAGTTAAGGTTAAGATTAAGGTAAGGTTGAGATAAGTTACAACCATTCCTCTTTAAAGGATGGTTTGTATTGTTAAGACTAAGATAAGCTAGACCCACTCCTTTTTAAAGGATGGTTGTTTCTAAGATTAAGATAAGACTAAGATTGAAGTGAGATACGGATGGACTAAGATTAAGAGGAAATATAACTTAAGGAGTTAAATAATTAACTTTCTAATTAAGGGAACGCGTTTAAGTCGTTCGTTGTGTGAACTTTGATTGTTCAAATTTGGTTTGTTGTTTACTGCACTTACTATTATATTGTGCATCTAATCAACCTCTATGCTATCGACAATTAGTCGTCGTAGCCACGTTAGCTTGGGGGCCATGAGAGGATCGTACCAGCATTCGTGCTGACCCCCTTTGGGGGCTGTTTTTACTACACAGGTGAACATCAGGAGGCGGCCGTCGCGAGAGTAAGAAGGGGTATAAGTGTTAAGGGTTAAGTGTGGCCTACGAGTTGTGCATGTACACTCGTATGGAAATTTGAGTTAGTGAGATGTATAGGATGTGAGGGAATTGTAGAAGGTTATGTATTGGTTAAGATTTGTTGTACTAATGTTCGGTATATTCTGTAGTCAGACCGTGGCAAGGTCCTGAAATGTATTTAAATCCGCTGCAGAGTTTATATATATAATGATAAGGCTGCGATAAACACGATTGGACCGAGTTGGGGTGTTACATTTGGGGATATTAAAAATAGCTACAAGTATTTAAATGGCTAGTTTATAAAGTTATGTGGCTAAAATGTAAATTTTGAGAAGTTTGGTGTACAAATTATAATTGCCGAAAGTATAAGGAGTTATTTGGTAAATTTATGTTATAATATAAGGTAGGAATTAATATTATGAATTTTGGTGAATTTAAATAAGTGTTTAAGTTTTAAAATAACAATTTATAAAGTTTAGGGACTATTTTGTAATTATTGAGAAGTTTGAAGTATAACTTAGAATTACATATGATTTTATGGGTATATTCAAGTATTAATTATGAAATTAAGTCTTGGTCAAAGTGTTAACCAAAAACTTTGGGTTAAAATGATTTATGACATAAAATATTAAGTTTATAAAAGTTTTAGGGTGAATATGTAATTTATGAAAGTATATAAAAAAATAGAAGTTAAGTGGGGCGGAAATATAAATTATGAAAGGTGTAGGTTGTTTTGGTTGTTTGAAAGAATTTAATATTAAAACTATAATTTATAAGTTAATGAAATACCCCGCAATTTAAAATAGTGATTAATTAAGCTAATATGTAATTTAGAAGCTTAACTATGCATAAATAATAATGAGGGAACAAATCCCGAAGAAAACGGATCCTTAAAACGGATTAAAAACGCTAACGAACCTTAAAGCACATTTTTCGAGGAAACCGGGAAAACGTGACTTTAAGCGGGTCAAATAGACTCGTAACAATTTTGGTCAACTAAATAATCATTAATAAATATTAGTGACGCTTTAGAACCAATAAAATCAATAAAACGAGAAATTAGTAAAAACTGTCAAAACGGGAAGTTGTGGGGTAGGAAACATAAATAACACAAACTTAGGTGTCCACTTTTGAAAATAAAAATGTGGAACCTGTGTGTGTGCAGTGGGGGTCCGATTTTTAAGGCCTCTCACACTCTCTCACACACTCACTTACTCATTTACAAAACAACAAAATAATAACGTAACTCACATTACTACTTTACTCTCACACTCTCTCTCCTACTCTCATTTCCTCACTCACGTAACAGCACCCCATATCCCTCCTCTCTATTTCTCCTTCCTTCTCCAACCGGTTAACAAAGGAGGAAATAGCAAACCACTAAAACCTCACCTTCTCTCCTCTTGTTACTCCATCAAACCTTCTCCAAAAATTGTAAAAATTACACCATTTTCTTCCTCTCACCAAGTAGAGCATTCCTATCTTTTCAAAATTCGAAAAGGGCAACTTTCATCTCCATGGATATGGAGCATTTGGAGCTTCAAGACCACCATTAGAACCACCTCATTCTCCTTGTTCTTTTAAGGTAAAAATCTTCTTGGAACCTCTTTGTTTTTCTACCCTTATGGGCAAAACGAGATTTAAGCTAAACCCTTGCTTGCTCCTTGTGTATCTAGCCGATTTTGGCATTGTTGGTGGAGTTGGAATCTTGTTCTTGAGCCACTCCAAACACCACTTACACCGTTGGAAGGTAATGGAACTTCTAAACCCTAAAACTTGCATTAAAACTTAAATAATGGTTAGGGTTAGCTAGTGTATTAAAATGGTGTGCATATATGTGGGCCGTAGTGGTAGAATTTGATTTACAAACCGGTGGGAAGAGAAGAGAAGGAAGAAGGAAGAAGCAAGAAAGAAGGAGAAAGAAAAACTAGAAGAAAGACAAGGTAAGGATGCTCATTGTGTAGCCTTGTATATATGTGTGTAACAGATTTTAAAAGAGTAAGATTTACATTGTGAAATGGTAATGTACTGGTAGTGTAATGTGTAAGCAAAACCAAGAGGTTTGAAGCTTTAAAAGACATATAAAAAACTGTCACAAACTAGATGGGAATTAAATAGTGCCGTGTAGGAATTTTAAGAATGTTTTGTGTTTGGTAATTGTGTATGAGAGCTTGTATATTGGTGATTGTTCAAAACAGGTGAAATAAATGATAATGAGAGTGTAAACAATGTGGTGAGAGTGTAGAATTATAGGGGAGGTTATGGCAAAATTTACAAAGGAAAAGAACACTTAGTGAACTAGGGACTAGGTGGATAATGTAGTTGTAACAGATTTTGATAGAGAAAGATAGAGGGTATATTAGGAGAGATAGTTAATGTAGTGGTAATGTATTAGAGGTGCTAGAAATGACATTATAAGAGGGAACTAAAGATGGGGAGTGCTAGAGTAAAAATCTGTAGCAACATGTAATAAGGGAAGAAAACTATGTAAGTGTTGAATTAAAACTAGGAGAATTATTTGTGTAAGTTAGTATAGGATTTGTGTAATGAATTAAGAAATGAATTAGCATGATTTAGAGTGTTTAAATAGTACTAAAACATGTTAGGATGTATGTAGGAAGATTGGGGAAACAATGGGTGAAATTGGGAAAGAAATATAAGGTCTGTAGCAATGTTCTCCTACCGTCCGACCCAGAGTCTGGATCGGACCGTGGGTCGAACATGGCTTAAACAACGAAATGTAAACATTCTGGAATGGTCCGACCCAGGAGCTGTGAGTCGGACGTGGGTCGGATAGGCAAAAAAAATTCTGTTGTCGAAGTTTCTAACTCTGTCAGACCCAGAGGGTGAGTCGGACGTGGGTCGGACGCAGCCTGGACAACAGAACCAAAACATTCTGGAATGGTATGACCCAGAGGCGTATGGGTCGGACGGGACAGTGCTGGGTCGGATGGGGAGAATTTCAGAGGACGGAAATCTACAGGAATGGTCCGACCCAGGGCTTGGGTAGGACGCTGGGTCGGATGACCCATAACTTACAAAAAAAAAAAACTGTAAGCCTATGTTTAGTATATATATATATATATATATATGTATACCCACCTATACATATGTACATATATATACGTAAGTAAACCATTGTTAAGTAACTAGAAGTAAGTAAATAAAATGTAAGTATATGAATGTAAAGGATTAGTAAGTATCAGTTGGGAAACGTAAGAGTAATCGAGTTAAGTTAATGATAGATAGATTAATCACTTGATTGTATGTATGTCATAGGATTTGATTTGTGACACCGGAGGAACGTTCGGATACAAGTACAACGGTGAACGGTATGAATTCCTCATGCCCCGTATGCTATCTAGGTTACTCTGATTTGTGTGTTGTGTGCTAATTGATCACCAAATAAGATAAATGCATGAATCGGAGTTACTATGCATACTTGTGAATATGTAGTGCTGTATGATATGAATATTTTTCTTAAATCTTAGTTTGTATAATTCATGAAATGTGTGGATGGATATGAATGTGTGTATGTATGTTGTATTGTATTGTGACCGATTGTGATTAGGATTGGACTTCTAACTGATTCCTAACAAGCTAACCAGTCTAACTTAAATTGGTAATTAAATTGGAATGAGTAGAAGTCCGATATAGTTTCGGCCACGCGTGAGGATGTGGGGTCACGAGAGGTTGGCTCCAATTCCTGACTCTTAAACTGGTCCGTGGCCCAAATCCCTTAAGTGGGTAGCATCCCGGATTGGTGAGTCAAGTAAATCCCAGTGGTGGGACGGTGTCGTCCCCGGGCCGGAGGTCATACCGACTTAACTTGAGTATGAGTAAGTAAAGTAAATGGAAGTAAGTAAGTAAAGTAAGAATAAGTAACATGTAATGAGTAAAAGAGTAATAAGCATTCCGATTAACCTGGATGCGTAAATTGGCTAACACGGTGAAGGTAAGTAAGTGTGTGCGCTATTGTATTGCTATCTTGCATTGTATGAAGTATTGTATATGCATGTATGTTGTATGTAAAGCATGTATGTATGAAATTAATGAACCACATGTTTAGTGGACGTCAAATAGTCGGCGTGCCCTAGCTAGCACACGGTATATGCGGAGTTCATGCGCAGCTTTTGCTGAGCCCCTTGGGGCGATGTTTTTACTACACGCAGGTACTCGAGAAGGGTGAAGATGAGGAAGAGGATGTAGCTTGTTTCTTTTGTCTTCTTTTTTATTGTAATTGATAAATTATGAATGGTGTACTAAGTAGTACACGGCTATAGCTTTTGATTAGCCGGTGTACCATGTGGTACACCTTTTTGGATATAGAAAGGATGGTGAATTGGTATAGATGAGTAGCCGGTAGAAAATCATTATTTTGATAGATGGAGAAAGGGGAATGTAATTGAATATACTTTAAATACTTAGTGATCCAGGAATGTAAGAAAGTTATATTTTGTATTCAGTAAGCAAAGTTTTAGTAGCTCGGTATACTTTGATCATCAGACCGTTACTGTAAGTAAGGTAAGCCTAGCTAGCCGTATGGGCGGTTAGCGGCGTTGTACCACCCGCCGTAGTGAGTAGTAGTATTCCGCTGCAAACTGATAGAATTAAGGGATGATTGGACGGTAAGCACAGGATTAGCGGTAGGGGTGTTACAAAAAGTGGTATCAGAGCGTAGTTACGCTCTGATGACCTTAGTTACCGAGGATAGGGGATTACCGAGTTAGGATTTCAACCGTCTTAAGACGGATACTTAGAAACCTAACTAGGAACTACCGTTATTAACAACGGATACCCTTGACGTTCTTAGGAACGATACCTTGTTTAAATTCCAAGACCTTTAGGTCATATCTTGCGAAGCCTAATGTAAATGCTAAATGTTCATATGTCAGGACGAGGTCGAGGCCGACCTAGGGGAGAGACATCTGACGGACCCGGCGCGCAGACGATAGCAGAGATCGTCGCCGCCACGGTAGCGCAGATGCTACCCCAAGTAATCAATGCTATGCAACAAAACCAACAAAACCAACAGAACCAAGCGGGACTGATCCCTCCCCCTCCACCCAGAGAAGCGAACTGGGTAAAAGCTGTAGCGGAACTCCGCCCTCCTTGCTTTAGGGGCGAGAGTGATCCGGCTAAGCTAGAAGCCTACATCTCCGAGATGGAGACGGCGTTTGAAACCCTCGAAGCTCCTGCTGGAGTTCGAGTTAGAGTTGCTACCTACTACCTGAAAGATGCAGCCATGGATTGGTGGAAGCTGGTCAAGCATGAGCATGTCAACGACCCCACATTCGATTGGGAGTCCTTTGCATCCCTCCTCCGATCAAAATACTATCCGGAGCATGTGAAAACAAAGAAAAGGCTAGAGCTGGACGCCTTGAAAATGACAGACAAGATGTCTGTGGATGAGTACTACAGAACCTTCACTTCCATCCTCCGTCTTCTACCCAATCTAGGATACACCGGCCAGGTGTTGGTCGATCGCTTCTATGGCGGTCTGAGCCATTGCCTTCGGTACGGTATGGGCTACACTCGATTTACCTCCCTTCAGGAGTGTTATCACGCGGCTTCTCGCATTGAGATCATTTGCCAACTACGGGATGAAGAAACCGCGCTAAAGCGCAAAGCCAACAATAAGAACACCAATGGCGAGGAGTAGAACCAGGGTAAAAGCTGGAAAAAGAAGAAGGGAAATTTCTTTCAACAATCCCAAAAGAAATTCCCAAGTGAGAGCAGTGCCCATGCTGAGCAGGGCAAACCAGTTGAGCTGCTTCAACTAGGTTCTTCTGCACCGGTGGCCGCAAAGCCACTGAGATCACACCTACCTAAGGGTTCTGGCTCCGGTTTCACCAAAACCTTCTCCGACGGCCGCACCTATGTGTGCAGGAAGTGCAACCAGGACCATCCCGGCAAGGACTGCTATGGGAAAGAGATCAAGTGCTACAATTGCCAGAAACCAGGACATACAGCCAACAGATGCCCAGAGAATGCCAAGCAAAAAGGGAACTTCCAAAGCTACAAGCAGAGGGAAGGCAAGGAGGTTGCACCTGGCGATGCACCGACCCAGCAGGCACCGCAGGGACAGGGATCCCGGGGACCTCAGAGGGGCGCACCCTAGAGGCAGCCTGTCCTTCATGTTATCGACCGTGATGGGTCCGGTTCTAAGTCCGGCCAAGGTAATTATCCGAACCTTTAATCCTTGAGAAGCATGTATAAGTATTAGAGTAATCGTACGAGTGAATGCATGAGTAAATGGATTGAAGTATGTAATGAGCATGAAATGAATTAGTTGGGACTAGCCCTCACCGCAGATAAAATTTGTAACCATAGGAAACTTTAGTATCTGTTATTCGATACCAGTAAACTTGAATCAAGAAGAGATCGACATCACCAACCACTACTACACCAGCGAACAGTGTCAGGTCATCCGACCAGGTATGATTCTATTAAGGGAATACCTGACACCCGAAGCCCAAATTGCAATCATCCTACGATGCAACGAATTAGGAACGGGTCAAGGTGGATTTTATACACCCGAATTCCCCGGTGGAGCAAAGATGAAGCTGAAAATGATGTGCTTGGGAAAGGACTGGAATCCTTATACCAAGACATACCAAGAGACACGAACACAAGACGGAGCAACGCCACCGACAATACCTCCAGAGTTTCAGACACTCGTCACACAATCAGTAGAACTCACACGACAATGTGAACATGAACCGGTCCCCTCACTTGAAGCGGACCTCTGTATCGTCAACATCTATGAGAAAGAAGGACGACTTGGGTTACACCAAGACAAGGACGAGACAGCGGAATCTCTTGAACAAGGAGTGCCCGTAGTGTCTTGGTCCGTTGGTGATGACGCCGTATTTATGTATAGCGAGCAGAAGCGTGTGGACCTCGCAGAGAAATTGGTATTGAGATCAGGAGATGTCCTAATCATGGGTGGAAACTCTAGGATGTTGTATCACGGGATCAACAAGATCAAGTTGAATACGGCACCACCGGCAATAATCAATGCCACACACATGAAGCCAGGACGCCGATACCTTACCTTTAGGAAGTATTAACCTTAATGTATCATGTAATGTATTAGTAACGTGTATTAGAGACACGGCATGTATGATGGTTGGTTTATCAATAAAGAGCGGTGTTGATTTAAATTCCACTTACGTCCACCATCAATACTTATCCAACTGTGACTTCAATAGGTTGTGGACTTGGTACCGAAGGTAACCTGAGTGTCCTTACCGAAGCACAAGCCGGCAGAAGCGGCACCATCTTAACGGGAACATTCCCAGTGAATGGCATTGATGCCAATGTATTATTCGACTCCGGCGCCTCTCACACGTTCGTTCACCATCTTTTGTGAAGAGGTTGAAGCTAGGTGCGGATGAGCTACCGAACTTCATGGTTACTCTCCTATCGAAGGAGCGAGTAAAGTGCACCAAATACTATCAATCAGCCACCATCGAAATCAAAAATGAAGTGTTTCCCATCTCCTTCATCGAGTTTAATGGATTGGGATTCAACTTAATCATCGGAATGAATTGGTTGGAGCGGCACAAGGGTAGAATCCTCTGCGCCAAGCATCGATTGCTGCTCAAGAGTCCTTCTGGGGTTATTGTATCTTACCGCCAGAGACCAAGAGAGCCTTCAACCACACTTATATCCGCTATGGCTATGTACCGGGAGCTCAGAAAGGGCCACAAAGTATATCTATGTTATGTACAAGACCTGGAGAGAGATCCAGAGTTCAGTGAGGATGTACCGATTGTATCCGAATTCCCCGATGTATGCCCTAAGGAGCTACCCGGCATGCCACCACCGAGAGCAGTGGAATTTGAAATTGATCTCTTGCCAGGTACCGGTCCCATTGCCAGGGCACCGTACCGCATGGCACCTGCCAAAATGACTGAACTGAAAGAGCAATTACGAGACCTTCTCGACAAAGGGTTTATATGCCCGAGCGTATCACCCTGGGGAGCACCGGTCATCTTTGTGAAGAAGAAGGACGGTAGCCTCCGACTGTGTATTGACTACCGCGAGCTGAATACGGTTACAGTCAAAAATAAATACCCATTGCCACGCATCGACGACCTATTTGATCAGCTGAAAGGAGCATCAGTCTTCTCCAAGATTGACCTCCGTTCTGGGTACCATCAAATTGCTATCAAAGAGCAAGACATTGAGAAAACGGCATTCCGTACGAGATATGACCACTACGAATTCACAGTGATGCCATTCGGTTTGTCCAACGCACCAACTAAATTCATGGACCTCATGAATCGTCTATTCAGTGAACAGTTGGACACTTCGGTTGTTGTCTTCATCGACGACATCCTTGTATACTCAAAATCAGTAAGGAGCATGAAATTCACTTGAGGAAAGTGGTTGATACATTGCGCGAGACCAGCTGTAAGCGAAGTTCTCCAAATGCAAGTTCTGGCTAAATCAGGTATCATTCCTCGGTCATGTCATCTCAAGCGCAGGTATCTCAGTTGACCCTTCTAAGATAGAACCTGTACGATCATGGCCTAGACCTAAGACTGTTACCGACATTCGGAGCTTTCTTGGTCTAGCCGGTTACTACCCGAGATTTGTAAAGGACTTCTCGAAAGTTGCTAAGCCCATGACTACACTGATGAAGAAAGATGCACCGTTTGTATGGACAGACGAGTGCGAAGTATCATTTCAGAGCCTTAAAGACTCATTGACCTCAGCGCCCATCCTTACTCTTCCAGAGGGCACAGAGGGATTTGAGGTATATTGTGACGCATCAGGCAAAGGAATGGGATGCGTGCTCATGCAGCATGGCAAGGTTGTTGCTTATGCCTCCCGCCAGCTGAAAAAGCATGAGGAGAATTACCCGACTCACGACTTAGAGTTAGGAGCCATTGTCTTCGCTTTGAAGATATGGCGACACTATCTCTATGGGGTAAGCATCACCATCTACTCCGACCACAAGAGCTTACAATATGTATTCACACAAAAAGAACTGAATCTGAGACAGAGGAGGTCGATGGAGTTTCTCTCTAACTATGACATCGACCTACAGTATAAGGAAGGGAAGGCAAACATTGTAGCCGACGCCCTGAGCCGTCGAGCACACTCGCTCCATTCGCTACTCGCTTCTTCTAGCTTGGTTGACGAGGTGCGAGATGCTCAGTTGAGCGACCCTTACCTAACCGAAATCAGACAAAAGATTGAAAATGGTACATTTGAGAAGAACAAGTATGACTTCAAGCTACATGAAGATGGTTTGATTCGGTTGAATGGCAGGCTATGCGTCCCCCGAAGCAATGATGAGCTAAAGGATCGCATCCTGCGAGAGTCACACAGTTCCACATTGTCAGTCCATCCGGAAGCCTCCAAGATGTACAAAGACATGAAGAGGTACTTTTGGTGGTCTGGAATGAAATCGGATGTGACAGAATTTGTATTGAGATGCTTAACATGCCAGAAGGTAAAATTTGAACATCGTAGACCGGCGGAATGGTACAATCGATGCCAGTTCCGGAGTGGAAATTTCATGATATCTCCATAGATTTGTTGTAGGACTCACGCCTGCTAGGGGAGGACTCAACATGATCTGGGTTGTAGTCGATCGCCTTACCAAGGTTGCCAGATTCATACCAATGAAGGACACCTGGAAGGTAGTGAAGCTCGCAGAGCCATTCGACAAGGAGATTATCAGACATCACGGAGTCCCTAAAACAATAGTATTTGACCGCGACACCAGATTTCTTTCGAGATACTGGAGATCTACACGGGAAGCGTTGGGTACAGAATTGAAGTTGAGTACCGCCTTCCATCCTCAGGCCGACGGTCAGACAGAAAGAACCATCCAGACACTGGAGAACATGCTTCAGGCATGTGCCTTAGATTTTCAGGGGAGCTGGTTAGATAAGCTTCATCTTATCGATTTTTCTTACTATAATAGCTATCATGCGTCGATTAAGATGTCGCCTTTCCAAGCCCTATACGGTAGACCTTGCCGTACACCTTCGTGTTGGGATGAGTCAAGTGAAGCAGTCATCATAGGACCGGAGTATCTTGAGCAAGTGCAAGCTGAAGTTCAGCAGATTCGAGCCAATATGATGGCAGCCCAAGATAGACAGAAATCCTATGCGGAGGTGCGACGACGCGACCTTGAGTTTGCCGTGGGCGACCAAGTGTTCTTGCGCGTTTCACCTATGAAGGGTGTCTTCCGATTTGGCTAGAAGGGCAAACTGAGCCCAAAGTTTGTAGGGCCGTATGCTATCACCGAAAGAGTTGGAGCTGTAGCCTACAGGTTAGCACTACCTGAGGACTTGGGGCGTGTCCATGATGTATTTCATGTGTCACAACTCAAGAAATACATTGCTGATCCTTCTCATGTCTTAGAGCCCGAGAGACTTTACATCAAGCCGACTATGCGATATGTTGAAACCCCGGTAAGAATCCTTGATAGGAAGACTAGAGACACTCACCATAAGTCTATACGAATGGTGAAGGTCCTATGGTCAAACCATGATGTCGAAGAAGCAACATGGGAGTTGGAAGATGCCATGAAGGAAAAGTACCCGCAGTTGTTCATAGACTAGAAAGTCTAGTATTTAGTAATACGGGTACGGGGCGTACCCCTTTTAAGGGGGGTAGAGCCTTTTTGCTTTTGCATTGCTTCGGGGTAAGCATTGCATAGTGTGTAGGTATTGTAATAGGTTTTGTATGGCACATGTAGTGCAAGTGAATTTGGTATGTGTATGTATGTGTAGTATATGTATGTGTATGTACGATGTGTGATGTATGTGTAATGTGTATTGTGAATTGCAGTAATGTATTGTGTATTGTGTGATGGCATGAATGGGAAATGATGGACTGTGTATGTGAATTGTGTATGGCACTTGGATTGTGTATGCTTGTAATGTGGAAGGAAGTAAACACCTCATAGGTGTAGTAAGACACATTAGGGAAATTGGTTTGCCTAATGAGTAGAACTAATAAACTATTAAACCTTGAGCAACTTTGAGGGCAAAGTTTCTTAAGGGGGGTAGATTGAAATACCCCGTAATTAAAAATAGTTATTAATTAAGCTAATAAGTAATTTAGAAGCTTAACTATGCATAAATAATCATGAGGGAACAAATACTGAAGAAAACGGATCCTTAAAACGGATTAAAAACGCTAACGAACCTTAAAGCATGTTTTTCGAGGAAACCAGGAAAAAGTGACTTTAAGCGGGTCAAATAGACTCGTAACAATTTTGGTCAACTAAATAATCATTAATAAATATTAGTGAAGCTTTAGAACCAATAAAATCAATAAAACGAGAAATTAGTAAAAACTGTCAAAACGGGAAGTTGTGGGGTAGGAAACATAAATAACACAAACTTAGGTGTCCACTTTTGAAAATAAAAATGTGGAACCTGTGTGTGTGCAGTGGGGGTCCGATTTTTAAGGCCTCTCACACTCTCTCACACACTCACTTACTCATTTACAAAAAAACAAAATAATAAAGTAACTCACATTACTACTTTACTCTCACACTCTCTCTCCTACTCTCATTTCCTCACTCACGTAATAGCACCCCATCTCCCTCCTCTCTATTTCTTCTTCCTTCTCCAACCGGTTAACAATGGAGAAAATAGCAAACCACTAAAACCTCACCTTCTCTCCTCTTGTTACTCCATCAAGCCTTCTCCAAAAATTGTAAAAATTACACCATTTTCTTCCTCTCACCAAGTAGAGCATTCCTATCTTTTCAAAATTCGAAAAGGGCAACTTTCATCTCCACGGGTATAGAGCATTTAGAGCTTCAAGACCACCATTAGAACCACCTCATTCTCCTTGTTCTTTTGAGGTAAAAATCTTCTTGGAACCTCTTTGTTTTTCTAGCCTTATGGGCAAAACGAGATTTAAGCTAAACCCTTGCTTGCTCCTTGTGTATCTAGCCAATTTTGGCATTGTTGGTGGAGTTGGAATCTTGTTCTTGAGCCACTCCAAACACCACTTACACCCTTGGAAGGTAATGGAACTTCTAAACCCTAAAACTTGCATTAAAACTTAAATAATGGTTAGGGTTAGCTAGTGTATTAAAATGGTGTGCGTATATGTGGGCTGTAGTGGTAGAATTTGATTTACAAACCGGTGGGAAGAGAAGAGAAGGAAGAAGCAAGAAAGAAGGAGAAACAAAAACTAGAAGAAAGACAAGGTAAGGATGCTCATTGTGTAGCCTTGTATATATGTGTGTAACAGATTTTTAAAAGAGTAAGATTTACATTGTGAAATGGTAATGTATTGGTAGTGTAATGTGTAAGCAAAACCAAGAGGTTTGAAGCTTTAAAAGACATATAAAAAACTGTCACAAACTAGATGGGAATTAAATAGTGCAGTGCAGGAATTTTAAGAATGTTTTGTGTTTGGTAATTGTGTATGAGAGCTTGTATATTGGTGATTGTTCAAAACAGGTGAAATAAATGATAATGAGAGTGTAAACAATGTGGTGAGAGTGTAGAATTATAGGGGAGGTTATGGCAAAATTTACAAAGGAAAAGAACACTTAGTGAACTAGGGACTAGGTGGATAATGTAGTTGTAACAGATTTTGATAGAGAAAGATAGAGGGTATATTAGGAGAGATAGTTAATGTAGTGGTAATGTATTAGAGGTGCTATAAATGACATTAGAAGAGGGAACTAAAGATGGGGAGTGCTAGAGTAAAAATCTGTAGCAACATGTAATAAGGGAAGAAAACTATGTAAGTGTATTTGTGTAAGTTAGTATAGGATTTGTGTAATGAATTAAGAAATGAATTAGCATGATTTAGAGTGTTTAAATAGTACTAAAACATGTTAGGATGTATGAGGAAGATTGGGGAAACAATGGGTGAAATTGGGAAAGAAAAATAAGGTCAGTAGCAATGTTATGCTACCGTTCGACCCAGAGTCTGGATCGGACCGTGGGTCGGACATGGCTTAAACAACGAAATGTAAACATTCTGGAATGGTCCGACCCAGGAGCCGTGAGTCGGACGTGGGTCGGACAGGCAAAAAAAATTCTGTTGTCGAAGTTTCTGACTCCGTCCGACCCAGAGGGTGAGTCGGACGTGGGTCGGACGCAGCCTGGACAACAGAACCGAAACATTCTGGAATGGTCTGACCCAGAGGCGTATGGGTCGGACGGAACAGTGCTGGGTCGGACGGGGAGAATTTCAGAGGACGAAAATCTACTGGAATGGTCTGACCCAGGGCTTGGGTCGGACGCTGGGTCGGACGACCCATAACTTACAAAAAAAAAACTGTAAGCCTATGACTAGTACATATATATATATATGTATACCCACCTATACATATGTACATATATATACGTAAGTAAACCATTGTTAAGTAACTAGAAGTAAGTAAATAAAATGTAAGTATAGGAATGTAAAAACTTAGTAAGTATGAGTTAGGAAACGTAAGAGTAATCGAGTTAAGTTAATGATAGATAGATTAATCACTCGATTGTATGTATGTCATAGGATTTGATTTGTGACACCGGAGCAACGTTCGGATACAAGTACAACGGTGAACGGTATGAATTCCACATGCCCCGTATGCTATCTTGGTTACTCCGATTTGTGTGTTGTGTGCTAATTGATCACCAAATAAGATAAATGCACGAATCGGAGTTACTATGCATACTTGTGAATATGTAGTGCTGTATGATATGAATATTTTTCTTAAATCTTACTTTGTATAATTCATGAAATGTGTGGATGGATATGAATGTGTGTATGTATGTTGTATTGTATTGTGACCGATTGTGATTGTGATTGGACTTCTAACTGATTCCTAACAAGCTAACCAATCTAACTTAAATTGGTAATTAAATTGGAATGAGTAAAAGTCCGATATAGTTTCGGCCACGCGTGAGGATGCGGGGTCACGAGAGGTTGGCTCCAATTCCTGACTCTTAAACTGGTCCGCGGCCCAAATCCCTTAAGTGGGTAGCATCCCGGATTGGTGAGTCAAGTAAATCCCGGTGGTGGGATGGTGTAGTCCCCGGGCCGGAGGTCATACCGACTTAACTTGAGTATGAGTAAGTAAGTAAGAATGAGTAAGTAAAGTAAATGGAAGTAAGTAAGTAAAGTAAGAATAAGTAACATGTAATGAGTAAAAGAGTAATAAGCATTCCGATTAACCCGGATGCGTAAATTGGCTAACACGGTGAAGGTAAGTAAGTGTGTGCGCTATTGTATTGCTATCTTGCATTGTATGAAGTATTGTATATGCATGTATGTTGTATGTAAAGCATGTATGTATGAAATTAATGAACTGCATGTTTAGTGGACGTCAAATAGTCGGCGTGCCCTAGCTAGCACGCGGTATATGTGGAGTTCATGTGCAGCTTTTGCTGAGCCCCTTGGGGCGATGTTTTTACTACACGCAGGTACTTGAGAAGGGTGAAGATGAGGAAGAGGATGTAACTTGTTTCTTTTGTCTTCTTTTTGATTGTAATTAATGAATTATGAATGGTGTACTAAGTAGTACACGGCTGTAGCTTTTGATTAGCCGGTGTACCATGGGGTACACCTTTTTGGATATAGAAAGGATGGTGAATTGGTATAGATGAGTAGCCGGTAGAAACTCATTATTTTGATAGATGGAGAAAGGGGAATGTAATTGAATATACTTTAAATACTCGGTGATCCAGGAATGTAAGAAGGTTATCTTTTGTATTCAGTAAGCAAAGTTTTAGTAGCTCGGTATACTTTGATCATCAGACCGTTACTGTAAGTAAGGTAAGCCTAGCTAGCCGTATGGGCGGTTAGCGGCGTTGTACCACCCGCCGTAGTAAGTAGAGTATTCCGCTGCAAACTGATAGAGTTAAGGGATGATTGGACGGTAAGCACAGGATTAGCGGTAGGGGTGTTACAGTTAATATGTAACTTATATAAAGTTTTGGGGTTAAAATGTGAATAAAGGAAGATATAAGGAAAAACCGAAAGTTAAGGGTTTATTTGTAATTTGTTAAAGTTGGTATAATGAGATTGTAATGTACGAATATTAAGATGGATATTTGGTAAATTAAAAAGGTAATGTGGTTAATTAATATTTACAAGGTTAATGTGGATAATTAGTGAATTATAAAAGTTATAAGGTTATTTGGCAATTTATAGAAGTTAATATAATTATTTTACAATTTCCGAAAATTAATATGGGTATTTAGTAGATTATAAAAGTTTTTGGTTATTTGGTAAGTTGTAAAAGTTAATGGGTTCAAATTATGATTACCGGAAACGATATGTGGTTATTTAGTAATTCATAAGTTGTTGGGTATAAAATATAAATACCGAATTAATAAGGTTGGTTTTGTAACTTAATAAGGAAATAGAAATTTACCACAAGGTGAAAATTCATTATCACATGTGAATATCACATAAAATAATGAACTGTTGAACTATCTAGAGTCACTGTAAAATAATAGGGGGAAATAAAGAACTTACAGGATTAGTATATTACAAGTATTAGTTCTACAGTGACAATACTGTAATGTTTAATGGATAGTTATATTAATATTACCTGGTATTGCTTGTAAATATAACAGCGTACGGGGAAGGACTGTTAAAGCGTGAATAGTCAAGCTAGCTGTTGTCACGGTGAACGGTATGTTAATTGTGTGGCCTGAATGTCCTAAGGATTATCCTAAGGTCCAGACATTATATGTTTAATCATCAAGGGCGATAACTGTGATTTTATGTATATGTTGTGGTGTACTGTTGCGTTGTATTTTATACGCGGACGTCTTATGACTGGAAGTTTATACATCTAAACTGGAAAAAGACTAACCGACCTTTAGGTAATATTGAACCTAACTGATGGTCAACTATTATAGTCTTAACTCAAATATTGGTTATTGTACCACTGACAAAAAGGGCTAACTTATAAAGAGAGGAATCCAGTCTGTTCCGACATTCTGGTTGCGCATTGTGATCACTACGAGAGACTTCAATGGAGAGTCACTCAAGGGAATCCATCAGCCACATTTGGGGATGGCAGAGGGCACTGTCGTTGGTGCACAGGTTCGACCGGATCGGTCAATTAACCAGGGCCTAGGGTCAACTAGTAACAGTTCCAATGGAACACAGGGGACTACTGTCCATTAATAAGTTATTAAGGGTTGTCTTAACATGACGCCTGAGGTGGAAATTAATCGGAAAAGGTTAAATGATTGGTTTAAAAGATAAGGGTCAGTTGGCTAACTAACAAGTACAGTTTAATTCGCGTATCTAGTTTGGTGATTGTTATGGATTATTAATGTGTGTTTATTGATTATTACTATGGACTATTGTTGTGTGGTTATTGGTGTTGTGTACAATTGTACACTGATGTTTACAGGTGAATTGTTAAGTGACTGTTAAATGTTTACAGTTATTACTGTTATTATTGTAAACCGGTATTTCATGTAAAGAACCTAATATCAAGATGACTAAAACGACTTAAGGAGTCCCAATGATTTAAGACTACATTTAGCATACCAGCATTTCGATTGCTGAGCCCTTCAATGGGCCAAACATTCCAGGTTATTGAAGAAGACTCAAGGCGGAGTGCGGGACACGGGGGTAGCTGATGTGTTTCCAGCAAACACCTTTGGTTTTGTTTTGTGTTGTAATAAAGAGGTTGTTGTATTCAGTTAGTTGCTCATTTAGTGGAATTTGGTTTGTAATAATTAGAAGTGCTCAGTATCTGTTCTTCACAGCGTGAGGAATTGTATTGTTGGAAAGAGCGAGGATGCCTTGTTACTCACAAGGGTGAGTAACGGCGTGTAACACCAAGTAGTTAGTTTTATTTTCCGCTGCGACTTGCTACTTATTATGCTACGAAATTGTGACGTCATTACAGGTTTAGGATTAGGGGTGTTACAAAAAGTGGTATCAGAGCGGAGTACCGCTCTGATGAAAAGATACTGAGTCTAGGACAATGAGCATAGGAATATTGGGATACGGGAAACGTCCGTGAGGATTCGTGACCTAGAAAAATCTAGGGATATTTTATTGCTAGTAATTAGTTTCTTATATGTTTGTGATTGTGTATGTGATACGGTGTAGCAGCCGAGTAGAAATAATAGTATACTACCTTAGATGTCGACAAGCAGAGGACCATGTGAAGGCAGCAGTGGACGCAGCGGCGAGACACCAGCAGATGTTTCAACAGTACCAGACCTAGTAGCGGCCATGGCAGACTTCACGCAGCAGCTAGGAGCTCAATTTACGGGAGCCATACCCCACCCGCCGCAGCCCAGGGAAACCAACTGGTTGAAGAGCGTTGCAGACGCGAGAGTAGCAATTTATTCAGGGGAACCGGACCCTGCCGCACTAGAGAAGTTCATTGTAGAGCACCAAAAAGCGTTCAAGGCTGTTAGAGTTCCAGAAGACCAGCAGGTCGACATCGCCGCGTACAACCTTAAGGACGTAGCTAACATTTGGTGGCGGTCTGTGGAGGGCCACCGTAGAGCTACACCGGACTTTGGATGGACAATGTTTGTGGAAGTGTTGCGGGAGAAGTTCTACCTCGAACACATAAAGCAAAGAAAAAGGCAAGAGATCGAGACCTTAATCCAAGGGAGTCAAACAGTGGACCAGTACTACGCACGGATCACCAGTCTGTTGGACTATATACCAGGAGTCGACTACTCCGACACAAGAAGAAAGAAAAGAAAGAGTACTGAAGGAGGTGATGGTGGAGCAACCTCTGGCGGTTACTGCAGGAAGTGGGGAAGAAATTCTTTGAAATGAAGAAGGGGCAGAAGGATTTCCATGGTCAGAAGACGAAGGAGCAGATCCCTCGTCTGACCGGCCCAGCTATTGATACTCAGCCACTAAGAACAGCACCACCTAGAGGCAATAATCCAACCCGACGTCACTATTACTGTAAACGCTGTGGAAATGATCACCCAGGCGTAGATTGCACAGGAAGGAAGGTGGAGTGCCGCTATTGCAAAAAGGAAGGTCACAGGGAGTATGAATGTTTTTCCAATCCAGGGAGCCGGGTATACAAGGGAGCTAGAGGTTCACAGAGAACAACAGCTAAGGAGGCGGGCGGACCAAGAGGAAGCCAGGCATCGCAGAACAACACCTATACTAGTGGACCGGCAGGACAGCCATCCTCATCCGGGAGTCGGAAGGGAAAGGAGATAGTTCCATGAAGAAATACCCTGTACACAGTGGGAACTTCAGGAGCTGAGGCGAGCGCTCAGCGTGAAACTGGTAAGCCTAGAACTTAAACCTAATGCATGATGCATGAATGGGTATTTATATTTATCAGTCGATGAGACTTGTATGTGATGTTAAGTATCAAATTTAGAGAGACCTAACATGGGTAACCTCTCATCTAATAGGATACTTCGATATTTATTTCCTTACTTATGAGACCGAGATCACCTGAGCCTATGAGCGAAAGTCAGAAATATCCAGAGGCATAATGCCAAGTACTTTGACCAGGCATGATCCTACTCAGGAAATACTTAACAAAAAAAAAGAGGCACAGATAATTATTGTAAACGAATGTAGAACTTGGGGACAGGCCTTGGAGGATTTTATATTCAAGGATATGGGAGGGGATCAAAACTTAAAATTATATATGATGAGTATGGGTAAGGATTGGGATATCAGCTGTATCATCATGATGCTGAGTTTTGTACAGTGGTAAGAAGAGGATGGATAGTACGAACAAGATTATTTTAAAGTCAGGAGACACGTTAATATTTGATAGAGAATCCATATTAGTGTACCATAGGATTAAGAGTATTAAAAGTATTAAACCGAGATTAACCTTGGGATATAGTGTGTGAGATAGTACAGTGAGGAATAGTAAGTTAATTTTTGCTTAGACTGTCAAAGGGCGTTATCAACTGTCCAAACTTACAGTAACTACAAATTATGACCTGCCTAAATGACGAGTTGATGTCATAAAAAGGGAATACATTAATTAATATAAAATACTTAAGACTACATCAATTGTCAGAAGAGTTCACGTAAAGAGCAAACACTGAAATTTTATGGGATACCTAGGCACCGAGCTTACCGCTCAGTGCGAGACTGGAAAATCTTAAAAATCCTTTATTAACTATGAGAGTAGATAAAGCGAAACCTTGAAATATGACAATAGAGAAACAAATCTCAAAATATATAACTAAAACATCCAACAAGGATAAGCACGGGCTTTAAATACCGAGTAAATACCAAGGGTCCCAGCTAGTGTTAACATGGTAACTATGCTGGATTCCTAATTAATAAAGGGGAGGGAACAAACTTTGAATCTATATTTTCTGAAGTCGGGAGAACTACTTAATTAGCAATACCAAATGCTACATATATAAATATAATTTGGAGGTTGTAAACCTAAAACGTTGAGGAGTATTGATACATTTCAGAGGGCTAAATATCATTAAATATACCTACCCTATTTTGAGGCTCACGTCCTACACTATCCTTATGGTTCTATACGAGCATATGTCTGCTATAACAGCTCAAATTATGAACGCGAATAAAGATCGATGTAAATCAAATAAGGTTAACCCCATATGTAATATAAATTTTTTAACATAAACATGGTAACGAATAACTATCCTTGACACTTGCAATGAAGGCAGTGTAAGTTATATAAGAGTTTGAATTAATATATACAAAAAAAAGAGTAATTAAATTTAAAAGTAGGGAAACATATCCCTTGGCTTGTAACCATTGTTTTACACGTAAACCTACCTAACGTTATACACTAATCCTTGTGGTTCTAAATCCTCTATTTGATACACCTAGCCGACCTATTTTAGGAAGCCATTGAGCTTGTGGATTAACGACGTTTCTATAAGATAGAAACAAACAATAAGCATTGATTGTCCAGTTACCAAACCGTGGGATTCAAACTGGAAACCCTTAGTTGAGATGATACAAATATAAAGAGATACTTAACCTAGGCTGAACATATGGTTCACTTGGTTTATGGAGTTTAGACGGAATAAGGAAAAGCCAAGCTAGAAGGAGGAGGAAATAATACTTTATGGACTGTAGTTGTTGATCGAGTTATGAAAATTTTTACTTGGAAGTCTAACTGTGACTGCCTTTGTTCTATGTAATGATAACCAAGTATAGCCAATAATCAAGCCTTGATAAGTAAAATATTAGATAAGCCTTTTTAGAGAAGAGGGTATTCAAAGGTATGTGATAAGTGTCCAAATGAGCATGTTTTATAGGTGTATTTCATATATTATATTAGCACTTTTCTTGCTCATTTCTCCACTAGGGTTAGTTTTCCTCTAGTTATGTTTTATTGATTATCTCACAAATTTATTGGTTAAACATGAGGAAAACCAAGCTAGGAGCAAAGTACACGAAGAGACGATCGCGTAGGCGAAAACGGGGATCAAATCGGAGCTAAAACGAACATTTTAGAGGCAAAAGACCCTTGGTCCGGACCAGTGTCCGGATCACCTGGTCCGGACGAAGACTCGCCAGCGCACCCGAGAAGAAAATTGACATGTCCGGACCAGTCTGGTCCGGACATGTCAATCTTGCCAGCATACTGGGCGCAACAGCAGCGTGTGAAGAGATAAAATCATTATCTCTTCACACGTTAACACAACCGCCTTACCTCCCCTTTTACCCTATATTTCTCTATAAATACACCTCCAAACCTCCATTAAATCATATCTCATTCCACCCCAAACTTATGCCATTTTCCTTCCATAAAAATACCATAAAACTCTCCAAAAATCATACATCTCATCCACATATTATCCACATAAATTCCATACAACACCTCATTCCATAAAAACATTCCATTTCCATACCGTTGTTCTGTCCAACCTCTGCCCAAATATTAGCAGTCAAGATAGTGGAGCTGAATTAATTATCTTTCCCAGATGATTTCTTTTACTTCTCATTCTGTCTTTTTAATTATGTTGGGCTAAGAGGATTTACTCCGGGCGAAGGTTTGGCCGTAATTTGTTTAATTATGTAATCTATATTTCTACCGGTTAAAATAAATACAGTTTGTTACGATTAAAGTTTATCTCTCACCTTTTTAATAAATTTCATGAATTTTAAAATGCTTTACTAAGTCTATTTTGATCAGACCGATGATAAATAGACTGGTTAATTAAGCCGTAAATCTGGAGAAAGCTTATTATGATTTAATAAGTTAGTATTTTCAGATGCAAATATAATTCCTCGCACTTAATCGCGATTTTCATATGTTTTGCTCGAACCTGGATTAGACCGAGCATTTTCTGGTAAACGAGTTCTTATGAGTCTATGACTTAGTCCTTAAGATAATAACAAGAATTTATCCAAACTATTATAATAAACCGGTAGAGATTACATAATTAATCAGATTATATAAACCTGAACCCGGAGTTCCGTCTAATTTATCTTCAACTCAGTTAATCTTTTCTGTTGTTTTCTTTTACAAAAACAAGTCAATTAATTCCCCCCTCTTGTGACAAGCTTAGGTACTATTTTATTTCACTATAAGTCCCACGGTTTGACCCCGGCCGCTTCTGTCATACTATACTACTGCGACCGGGTTTTATTTGCAGCCCGGCGAATATTTTGAGTATTAATTTCTTTCTCAATTGTTTTAATTACACCAGTTCCAACACTCACGATATACTGTCTGCAAAATGGCGCCGTTGCCGGGGACTTGATTTATTCTAGTCCCTAAGCCCCGGATAATTCACTTGTTATATTATAATATTCTGTTACTATTAATTTGGACATCTAACTTTTGGACATCTGACTTCGGACATCTAACTTTGGATATTTAATTACTAACTCTTTATTTTATTGTCATTTATTTTTCAGTCATTTAATTTCCATTGTCCTTCAAATTTCCAGTATACTAACTACTAACTTCAAATTTCCAGTATACTAACTTTTAATTTCCATTGTCTCTAACTACTAACTTATAATTTCTGTCATTTAATTTTCTGTCATTTTAATTTCCATTGTCTCTAACTACTAACTTATAATTTTTGTACCTAACTACTAACTTATAATTTCTGTCAACTAATTCCTAACATTTTTATTTATTTTAACACATCACGAGTTTCTTTTTTCTGTTTTGAGTCGTGAATGCCTTTTACCAGGTCACACAGCTACCCAGAAAATATTAGTAATCACACGGTTGGTTACAATCCAGAAATCGAGAGAACCTTTCTGCGCACTCTAAGGCAGAGACGAACTCAACAAAACATTACCACCACAGTGATAGAATCTGACCCGGAATCTGACATTGCATCTACACCAGCGACAGTTCGAAACATTAACAGGCCGTCTAATCAAGGACAACAGCCTGCTATCATCCTTCCTCACCTTAGCCCATCCGAATACGATGAGTGGCAGAAGCTGAAGCCATATCATCAAATCCGATGTGTAAAGGAGTTGGGCATGTTTGATGGTTCCAGTCCAGACGAAGCCCTGTTACATGTTACTAAGTTCTTGCAGCATGCCAACAGTTTAACTACGACCGACGCAGTACTCCAATACGCAAGACTGTCATTATTCCCTCACAGCCTGACGGGAAGTGCGAGCAAGTGGTATCATAGCCTGACACCAAGTACCATTGGTACTTGGGATGACATGGCCACCAAGTTCTACGACAAATTCCTACCCCCGAGCCTAACGTTGGAAATGATTGCTGAAATCTATAATTTCAAGCAACCTGGGTCGGAGATTATTTGTGAAGCTTGGGACCGTTTCAAAGGACTACTAATTACTTTTCCTCACCATGGTCTGACGAAAGAACAAGTATCACAATTGTTCTACAAAGGCTTGATCGGTCCATGCAGAACAATGGTATTATCCTCCTTAGGGGCCGATATTCTGAAAAAGCCAGGAGCAGAATTTCTGAATAGCATGGAGTCTCTCTGTGAAGAAATCAGAGACTGGGCCTCCGGTGAATCAAGGAGCGGTACTCCAGGTTTATACCATGTTGGGGAAAGTGATAACAAGTTTGACCTGCTGATGAAAAGCCATGAGCAACTCATGGAGAGCAATGCTCAGCAGGCAACAAAAGTAAGTACTCTGCAGAAAGTGGTTGAGCAGATGGCTATGAATTCCTACCCTCAGCAAGCTAAGTCGATGATTTCCCGATCATCTACAATCCCTCCAGGCTATGCACCTCTGTCCCAATCATCTCCTGTTATTTCTTGTACGCAATGTGGTGGGCCTCATGACTACGAACAATGCCCCCAACTACAAGAATTAAAAGCAGCAGAGGAAGCAAACTATCTCACCAAAAATTCAGGGTACAGACAACCTTGGAAACGTAACATGCAATCCAACCTTCGCTACTCAAACACCGACAATATCCAAAACCCACATACACTACAACCATCTCAAAATTACAGACCTCAGTCCAATTTCCAAGGAGGCCAAAGGCAATATCAACAACAGCCTTATGGCAATGAAGCTTCTTCGAGTCGACCAACTCAACCTCCTTCAAATCCTGAGTCCGAAATGTCTCAAATGCAAGAGATGTTTAAAGCAATGATGGGTAAGTCCCGAGACACGCAAGAGGAGGTCGCAGCCCTGTGCAAAGACCAAAAAGCCTTGCAATCTCAGATTCAACAGTTACTAACCCAACAAAAACCACCTGGTCATTTTCCTTCACAGACTAATCCCAATCCAAAAGAGCAAGCAAATTCAATCCTTATAGACGATGGCACATTCCAATCAACAAACTTGAGTGCAGTCTCCTTAAGGAGTGGAAGGGAACTTGCCACCAGAAAAGGAAAAGAAAAAGAAAATCATGAAGAGGCCTACAAAAATGATGAAGAAACAACCAATCCAGCCTCACCTCCCTCAAAAATCCAAGTTCCTATTCCTGCTACTCCATCTCCATCTCAAATAACCATCGACATTCCATCTTCATCTCCTAAAAACAATGAACTCCCATTTCCCAACAGAATGAAAAAGAAACACCTAGATGAGCAGTTTTCCAAATTCTTGAGCATTTTCAAGAAACTGACTCTCGACATACCTCTAATCGATGCTTTACAAGAGATGCCTAACTACGCAAAATTTCTTAAGGATCTCTTAACAAAGAAAAAGAAGAAACCTGGAAAAGAAATAGTTCACCTCACGGAGGAATGCTCTGCTGCTCTTCTTCGAGCACTCCCTCCCAAACAAACAGATCCGGGAAATCCCGTTATCCCGTGTTTATAGGTGGAGTGGACTGTGGAAGTGGTTTATGCGACCTGGGAGCTAGTATTAATATCATGCCCTACGCCACCTTCTTGAAAGTAAAAGGAGGAGAGATGCAACCGGTTCCTTTCAAACTCCAACTAGCTGATAGATCAGAGATCAAGCCAATGGGAATAGTCCGAGATCTGGTAGTTGGAGTGTCTCGCTTTATCTTTCCAGCTGACTTCGTCATTCTTGAAATGGACGACGATGTTGAGGTCCCCCTGATTCTAGGTCGACCATTTCTAAGTACTGCCAAAGCCATAATTGATGTCCACGATGGGAAGATCACTTTGAGATACGAGGATGAAACGATCGAATTCGACATGCAGAAATGATGAAGAAAAACTCTAACTTTTCTCCTCATGCTAAGACAGTGGGATTAACAGATGATGAGGAGGAGGAAGGCGATTCTTCTACAGATGAGGATATGTATTCCCTATCTTCCACCCCGAAAGCTGAAACTGAACTGCTAGAGCAGGTATTATGTACTTCTCTAGAAGAAAAGGTGGAGGATCCGGAAGTTAGCACCATGCTGGCGTATGTGGAAAAAGGAAGGGCAGGTTTTCAAGCCTACCGACCACCCATCGAAAGACTTGACAGAAAACCTCAAAAATCAATTCCATCAATAGAACAGCCACCAGAGCTCGAGTTTAAGGAGCTGCCTTCTAAACTCAAGTATGCCTTCTTAGCTGAAAATGACCATTTGCCTGTCATTATTTCCTCTTCTCTGAATTCCGGGGAGGAAACAAGGCTACTCGAGGTATTGAAGAAACACAGAACAACGATCGGGTGGACTATTGCTGATATAAAAGGAATTGGCCCCTCCTATTGCACGACCACATCTATATGGAGGAAAACTACAAGTCTATCAGGCAACCCCAACGTCGGCTAAACCCTAACCAAAAGGAGGTAGTTAAAAAGGAGGTTCTGAAACTCCTAGACGCGAACATCATTTATCTTATCTCTGAAAGTCCATGGGTTAGTCCTGTTCAAGTTGTCCCGAAGAAGGGGGGCATCGAGGCTGTTATAAATGATAAGGGAGAGGCTATCCCTCAAAGAAAAATCACTGGTTGGCGCATGTGTATCGACTACAGGCGCTTAAATTTGGCAACCAGGAAAGATCACTTCCCTTTCCCCTTTATCGATCAGATGTTAGAGAGACTAGCAGGGCAAGAGTACTACTGCTTTTTAGATGGGTTCTCAGGGTACTTCCAAATACCAATTGCACCAGAGGACCAGGACAAGACCACTTTCACTTGTCCATACGGCACCTTTGCGTACAGACGAATGCCCTTCGGACTATGCAATGCCCCTGCTACCTTCCAGCGATGCATGCAAGCTATATTCGCTGATTTCATCGAACAGAGCATAGAGGTATTCATGGATGACTTCTCTGTCTATGGCTCTAGTTTTGATAAATGCTTGTCACAACTTGATTTGATCCTAGGATGGTGTGAGGATACAAATCTCGTTTTAAACTGGGAAAAATGTCACTTTATGGTCAAGGACGGGATTGTCCTTGGACATAAGATATCGGCTGAAGGAATAGAGGTGGATAAGGCCAAGGTGGAAGTTATAGAGAAATTACCAGCACCAACTTCTGTTAATGTAACACCCCAACTCAATCCAAATGTGGTCTCGTAACTTAACAGCATATATATATACATGTCACAGCGGAATTCTTTACACTCCAGGACCTTGCCACGGTCTAACTACAGAATATACCGAACATTAGTACAAAACAACCTTAACCAAATACATATTCTTCTTACAATCCTCTCACAACCTATACATCTTACTAACTCAACTGCCGTACGAGTGTACATGCACAACTCGTAGGTCACACTTAATCCTTAACACTTGTATCTTCTTCTTACTCTTGCGACGGCCGCCTCCTGATGTACACCTGTGTAGTAAAAACAGCCCCCAAAGGGGGTCAGCACGAATGCTGGTACTATCCCCTCATGGCCCCCAAGCTAACGTGGCAACGACGACTAATTGTCGATAGCATGGAGGTTGATTAAATGCACAACATAATAGTAAATGTCGTAAACAACAATCCATATATGAACAATCAAAGTTCACACACAATGAACGACTTAAATGCGTTCCCTTAACTAGAGAGTTAGTTATTTAACTCCTTAAGTAATATTCCCTCTTAATCTTAGTCCATCCTTATCTCACCTCACTCTTAGTCTTATCTTATTCTGAGAAACAACCATCCTTTAATAAGGAGTGGATGTCGCTTATCTTAATCTTAATTATACAAACCGTCCTTTAAAGAGGAATGGTTGCAATTCATCTTAACCTTACCTTAATCTTAAACTTAACAATACAAACCATCCTTTAAAAAGGAATGGTTGCAACTTATCTTAACCTTACCTTAATCTTAAACTTAACAATACAAACCATCCTATAAAAAGGAATGGTTGCAACTTATCTTAACCTTACCTTAAGTATGCCAACCGTTCTCTCATTGGGAACAGGTTAGCCCTTAGTTCGTTGTTTATTTTTGTAGGGCTTAGTTAACCCTAGCCAGCAGCAGGACACTTACCGGCAATAAACAACATTCTTAAATTGTTGGGGATGTAGGCTTGATCCCCCCACGCCATCTTAAAGCCACCTACCTTGGACTGGATGTCCAATGTAGCCGAGCCGGCCAACCGACCCAAGGCTACTAGTCCGAGGACTAGTCCTTAATCGGAAGTCGAATCTGCTATAGATACCGACCCCCTTTCCTTAGCATGCATGACCGGAGATCGGTCCCGGGTTTCCTCACTCAAGTTCCAGTTAGTATAGTCTCAAGACCATGTTTGTTGGTTAACCTCTTTCGGTTTATACCGTCCCATATTAGGGAGCGTTCCTTAGTCTCACTCAGTTCCTTACTACACGTTGGTTAGTAAGTTCTCACGGTATGTTGTGTTAGTTTTTAAACATCACACAACAATACAATAAACATATTATATTCCGGTTGCATGCTTTATCTTGCTTAGTGAGCACACAAAAACAAATAGCACACAAGCCGAGGGACACCTCGTTAGCAAGCAGGTCACAAGAGAACTGTACCGTTCACCGTTGGCCGTTCAGTTGCTTAATCTCTTCCGGAGTCCAATTTCCAAGTCCTAAAACATTCATTCAGTTTTAGGTTGTTAATCACTTAACTCAATTCAACTTACTTATCTTACTTAACTTACTTAACCCTTAATGATCCCAACCTAACACCTCTTAAGTCTTGCAACTTAATCTTACGAACTTAATCTTAAACTTTTAAGTTTATTCTTAACTTAATCCCTTAGGTCTTTATACCACTAATCATCATTGCCCCCTTAATGGGGGTACCATTAATACCACTAAACTCTCTTAGGGTTTCTTTTTTTTTTAATCTTAAGGGTCGTCCGACCCACCGACCGACCCAACCCTCTGGGTCGGTCCATTACAGAACCCATTTCCTACGTTAAATTTTTGCCTGACCGACCCAAAGCTAAGCCGACCGACCCAAACCCTCTGGGTCAGTCCAGTCCAGAGACATTCCGGCTGGCTCAACATAGCCCGACCGACCCAAAACTGGGTCGGACCCTGGGTCGGTCCACTACAGATTTTTCTCTTAAATTGCTCTTTCAATTCCAAACTCTACCACAAGTGTCCTAATAGGTCCAACACCATCTTGGCACTTTAAACCCACCTTATAACCTCCACCAAACTCATTAAAACAACTTCCAAAAATCTTCTCAACCATTTACTCAATTCTTACAAAAACTCCTAACACTTGTTAGTTAATCCCTTTTCTTTCCAACATGTACATTATGTCTAAAACTTCAACTATCCAAAGTGTTTCTTTTCAACCCATATAACTCCTCCTTAACATCATTGCACTCCATCTTGCTTGTTAAACCTTCCAAGGTTATCTTGCATGTCCATGCACAATTTCTCTTCTTTTCATTTGTTACTCATCACTCTTAAACTCTTAAGCTTGCTTATACATTTCTTTCCCTTATCTTAATACCTTGTCATTGTTCTTCATTTACCTTAACCATGCAACACCCTCCGTAGACATTTCCACTTCTCTTATGCAACTTACCCACCATTCTCACGATCATACCCTCTTATACGTTTATAGTCATTTTCCTTGATGACTTACAACATCTTCCTACCATTTTCACCTCCATCACCCAAGTCCACACATTACCATTCAACTAAACCTTACTAGTCCACCACTAACATCACCACCTCTTACACAAACTTCTCGAACTCTCATTGTTCTTCTCTTAGTTCATACCTAAATCATCTCAAAGCATTACACAACATTTCCTCCAGATTTGCACAAGTCTTACCATTCCTCATACCATGAGTTTGGTGTGTTCAACGCACCCATCTAAACTCTAATTTCCTCATAGACACCTCTAGGTCATTCTAAACCTCAAGAACTCCTTAGTTAACTCATTTCCACTCAAATTCCTCATAGTGACTCCTAGTAAATCCTAGGTCACATTAATTCTCCACCATCACCTAAACACTTATTTTCTACTCAAATTTTGCCATAGCTCCTCTAGTATATTATCATGCCCAAACACATTATTTATTCCTCATTCAACCATCTCACACACATCAAGTTCTTCCTCATCATATCTCATCACCCAAACCAACTCATTCACAACAAACTCAATATATTGCAATAATCTTAATTTGCATAGCACTAAGGCTCTTAAATGACATGGCTCTTAGGCCCTTAAATGACTTAAACTTAAACACTGAATTTCCCACATATAAAAGCTTTCAACCTGCCAATACACCCATCAATCTCATAGTAGTTATAATGCTCTTAAAATCCTTCTTAAACTTATATTACTAACTCATTCCCATTGGCTCCTTAGTCACAAGTTCACAAGCTCGTTTAAACTCTTTTCCCTAGGTTATACAACCCATTACCTAATGTAAGCCCTAGGCCACATTGGTATCCATATAAAACTCATTCCTTAATCTTAAACCACCATTAGGTAAGCATTTTACCTTTTTCTCAAGCTTATCTTAACTTCCTCCTTAGACCTTCTTCTTGCATGAATCTCGGCCACCTCTTAAATTCCCCTTGCCAATGTTCTAATCAATATTCAATGACTCATATGAGTACTAAACAATACACTAACCTCAAGGAATAAAAACCTAGGTTATAAATGTGTTCTAAGGCATAAAAGTGGATGATTACCTTTGAAGTCTCAAGGTGGACTTTGGCATTGAATGAAATAGGACCTCCACTAGTCCTTGGTGAATAAATCAAGCTAGAACAAGGCATAAAAACATAGCCCCATGAGAAGGAATTTTCAGCCATATAAGGAAGATGATGGAAACTTGGTTTTTCTTACATTTTCTTTACCTTAAGAGAATGGAGAAGCTAATGAGCTCTTCAAACTTGATTTTCCTCCATCAATGGAGTTTTCTCATGGCACCAAAATGGAGCTTTGAAGGATTTGAAAAGATAGAAAGATAGGTCTTGGCCTAACTAAGAGAAATATGTGTTTAGTTTTTGATTTGGAGCAAAGATGAACACTTAGTGAGCAATTGAAGGTGGAGCACCCATGGATGGAGCTCTCTCGGTTTGGAGCAAAAGAAGAGAAGAAGAAATCGTGGAAGGAAGGAGAAATGAAGAGAGAGAAGAAGAAAGGTAGCTTTAATGAAGATATTTTGCTTTTTAAAGCAAATAGTAACTTCTTACTTTATCCTCTTCTTTATGACATTATTTGACTACTCATGGTGACTCATCCTCCCTTAGAAAACCGGCCCCCTATTAATTAAGGCAAGTCATGGTCTTGTTTGACCAACTAATTAGACTTAAGTGATTAAAACTTAAACTAGTCACTATTTGGCACTATTCACTAACTAGTGCACATATTTCTGAAATTTTTTATTTCCCATTGATTTAGGCTTCCTAATGTGATACTAATTAGTACACATGTTGATTAAAGAGTAATGATGGACATTTAGCCACTCCAAACTCAATTCTAAGACAATTGCTCAAAAATGTGCTTTAAGACTTCTTAAAGCACATTTTGTGTTTTAACTTGTTTTCATGAAATACCCCAAACCTTAATGCGTTAATTAATTATGTAATTATAATTTTCTAAGGCTAATTAAGTCCTTAAGATCGTTGGTGAAGAAATGAAAAACCAAAAAGAAAAAGAAAATGCGTAAAAGTCACAAAACGTGAAAACGCGTATTTAATTATTTTAGGAGGTACATAACCTTTATTAGGGTTATAAATATATTTATATACCTTAATTACACATTAAGAACATGTGGGAAAAATTCCGGAAGAAAACGGATTCAAATAATGCGTTAAAACGCTAACGGAGTCTTAAAGCACGTTTTTCGAGAAAACTCGAAAACGTGACCTTAAACAGTTAAATGACCCCGTAAAAATAATAGTTGATTTTGTAACAATAATTAAACATTAATGGGAGTTTAATAACCATTAAAATTAATGGAATGAGAAAATTCCGGAAAACGGTCTCGGTTAGTGAACGGTGCTAAACCGGGTAAGTAAACGAGCGTTTTCTGTTAAAAGACGAAAAACGCTCCAGCATGTTTATATTAGTGGGCCGGTTTTATTAATGTAGACAGCCCACTCACATGAGACTAGTTAACTAATTAAGTAAGTCAAAAGAGCTAAAATAACAAAGGGGTACATATACCCCCACACTCTCTCTCCTTCCTTATTTTCCTTTTTCCCTCTCTCTCTTCTTCTCTTTCCTCTCTTCTCTCTCTCCCAAGCGGCTCCCCTTCCTCCTCTGCCGATGGAACTTCCTAACCAAGCCAACAATGGCTTCCTCCATTTCTCTCCATGCCCAAGCTCCATGTGAGCTCCAAATCAAAAACAAATCACATATTCTTCTTCCTCTCATCTTCCTCTATCATCTCTCTTTTCAAAATTTCAAAAGGATGAAGTTGACCTCCATGGGTTTTCCCCATTTGAAGAGAAAATGGCACCAATGTGAAGCTTGGAGTCTCCTCTTTCTTCTAAGGTAAAAATTTCCAAGAGAAAGTCATTTTTCCTTCATCTCTTGGTGTAATCAATTTTTCACCATTTTTGATACCTTGTTTTTCTCCTTGTTCTTGAGCTCCAAATTGACCCTTCAATGGTGGAGAAGTTCCCCTCTTGCTTCAAGGGTGAAAATCCCTCTTAAAAACTTCATAAAGGTAAACCCTAATTCTAACCCTTTGATTGAATTGAGTTTCCTAAGGGTTTAGATAATTAATTGAGTGTGTTTTGTTGTTCTTGGATGTTGGGATGGAGTTGGAAACTCCATACCCTCTCAACCGATTTTGGGAAAGATGAGGAGCAAGCGGAGGATTAAAGAGACTTGTAAGATTAAGGTAAGGAAACTACCTTCAACCTTGTTATAAATTGTTTAAGTGTTTGGGATGGGTAAACAAATTAATGAACCCAAAATTATGGATTGGAATGTGTTTAGTTGGTTTTGGAGGAATTTGTGAATTAATGTTGACTTGAGAGCTTTAAGAGCCAAGTGTTTTGAGGTTGAGTTTATGTTGTGGTTCATTGAGATTTTGGTGATTATGTTGATGTTGATGAGTTTGAGAATTTGTTATGTGCTGTTAGGACCCTTGAAAGGGTGTGGCTAGATTAGGGATGAAAAGGATGGCAAATTGATGGTTTGGATGCATAAGGTTTATGGGGAAGTTATGTCCAAATTTCAATGGGAAATGAGTATTTGATGATGATCTGATGGAGGAGAGAACTAAGGTGTTTAATTGGGTTGTTTAGTGTTGAAATGAGTGAAGTTTTGGCTTTGTAGTGGTGGATGAATAATGGAGTTGATTGAGTGCAAAAATTATAGCATAATGGTGCTAGATGACTTGGGATTTCAAGGAGTGAGTATGGATTTTAGGAAGTGCGATTATAGGTGAAGATTTGCCTCTGTTAGCTGTGTTTTTGGGTACGTCCGAACTTCCGTCCGGACTTGGAAGTTCGGACATGCCCCGTCGTTTTCTAAAATTTTCGGAGTTTCAGTTGTGTCCGAACTTCCGTCCGAACTTGGAAGTTCGGACACTCGAAAAATTTTCCCAGGCTATTTAGTCTCGACTTGTGTCCGACCTTCGATGTCCGGACGCAAGTTCGGACGCCTGTAAGTTTTCTTCAGTTTTGGCCTCGACTTGTGTCCGAACTTGGAAGCTCGGACACAAGTTCGGACAGGTTAAAATTTTCCTTGGTTTTTGCCTCGGCTTGTGTCCGAACTTCAAAGCTCGGACACAAGTTCGGACATTCGACAGTTTTCACCCAATTGAGTCTCGACTTGCGTCCGAACTTCAAAGCCCGGACACAAGTTCGGACATAGTGTAATTTTGAGCAAAAAATTTTGTTTAAGGGTAGGAAATGATACCCAATGATGGGGATTGATAAGTAATGATGTTATAAGGTTGTTAAGGATATGTTAAGTAAGTTGTAATGGTAATTAAGTGGTGGAGAGTTGTAGTAAAAATGTGAAAGTAAACAAGTTAAAAATGTAAAGTTATAAAACTACCGAACGGGGTTAAGCGTGGGCGCATTAGTCGTTAAATAATTATGTTACCCCAACATTAATAAAGATAGTTATAATGTTACCAGTTGTCCAAAGAGTTTCAAGGAACATGTGACGACACAATAGAGTGGACCTTCGGTGACAGGTATGGTTTTCTTGCAACCTGTGTCCTACCGGATTACACCGGCTTGTATGCCAATGTGTTTTTCTGTGTGTTTGCCACCTTGCAAGATAAGGCATGAAATGAGTTTACAGTAATTCATTATTGTGGCGTAATTAATTCCGATACCGCTTAACCTTAGTTATGTGTTAAATAACAGTTAACCGACCTTAGGTTCACATGAGAGATCGGTATTCGGAATAAACGTCCCAACCCTTGGGAACGTTCTAACTACGGCTATCCGTCTGTTAGTGTATGTTGTGATTATGTGTGAAGTATGTGACTTGTTTGGTATGTTGTTGTTGTTATCGGATTAGTTATCCATGTTTGTTAAAAAGGGATATTACTCCCCTTATGTGTCTAACCGAGTTAGTAACACTATGTGATGTGCGTATTGATAAGTTCCATAAGGGAACCTCTAACTAATAAGTATATGTTATGTATGGAGAGAATCCGGTTGTTCCGGTCGCGCGTATTGTTTGGGAGTTAATATATATGTGGATTAACTCCCATCCTGTTATTTAAGGGTTGTTTCCTTCATTGGATTTCGACCTCCCATTAGCTTAGCCAAAGCTTACCTACCCGACCTCCATATCGGGCTAGGAGGGAAATTATGTGTAATGTTGTTAGGGAGTTGACGCCTATGCTGCTTCGACTCCCTCTCTGTTATGTTACGGTTGTCTTTCCTCTTTGAATTACAACCCCACAAGCTTAACCAAGGCTTACCTAACTCATCACTATTGGAGCTAGGGGGAAATATGTATGTTGTGATCGGTCCTATATGAGGCCGTCACTCCAGTTAAGAAATGTATGTATGTTGTGCTCGGGCTTATATCACCCCGGCACTCCCTCAAAGATTATATTCTCTAAGAAGAATGGAATTAAGTTTGTGTACGTTAATAGTGAAATGTGTTGTTATGTGTGAGTGCTAACCTTGTGTTTGTGTTCTTTTAATGGATGTGTGCTTTAAGCATGAAGTATGTGTATATTTTGTGCATGTTTGAAATAAAATCAACCGCATGCTAAGATGACAATTAGTTTGCGTGGCCCGGTAGCATGCGGGCTGCGGGATTACCATACCAGCAAAGGTGCTGACCCCCTTTGGGGGCTCCCATTACTCTACAGGTACAACGGAGCTGGAAGCCGCTCGAGAGTAGGACGGGTAGTGGTTGTACATGGGTAGTCATTCAAGTTGAGAATGTATTGTAGGCGTAGTAAGACCGAAATTGTTATCGGCATTAGTTTGTAAATACTCGGTACAGTGTAATGTAAGTGTATAATGTTTGTTGGACATGGAACGGGATTTATGTGTAGTTGCTCGGGAGTTTAGTCCTATTAGACCGGTACGATGTATGTATGTTAGCCTTGTTAGCCACGTGGGTGGCTAACGGCGTGTAACACCCAAGAGTTGAGTTATGTTGCGAGTTGTGATTTCCGCTGCAAAGTATTGTTAAGTGTATTATTTGTAGTTGGGGTGTTACATTTCAAGCTTGGTTTTCTTTGCTAATTGATTTAAAATGTCCATTAGCATATTACTAAAGTCTTATAATGGTATTTGGGTGCTAATCAAAGTCACTCCAAGCTTAGAGCACGTTTTTGCCCTGATTGCCCTTAAGGCACTTTCTTGTGTTTTCCTTGGTTTAAATTGTCTACCAATCTTTCTAAGGCATATTCTAGCCTTACTACATCATGGTTTGATGTTTACTTAGCATACTTAGGTTTGGGGTATTTCAATCTACCCCCCTTAAAAGAACTTTGTCCCTAAAGTTCCCATGCATCTTATCTCATTAGAATACATGTATCACCTCATTCCTTAGATCATGTAGATCATACTTATGTATACTTAAACTCATTGAATCCTTAAGTCCACCATGTGCTTATTCTTAAATATCACACAATATGCTTACGCATGTATAGCACTCAAAATTCTTTTGTTCCTTTTTGATGATTAAAACATTCACATAACTTCCATCGTATTCTCCCATGTCACCGGTCAGTAGACAATGGCTCATTCTTCCTCGTCACCATGGGCCAGAATACAAAACACGCTGCTCTCCCCATGTCACCGGTCCGAAGACAAAGGCTCGTGCGTCCTCGACTTCATGGGCGAGACTCAGTAAAAAGGTAATCCTTTTTACGAGGTCATGTGAGGAATAATTCCTCTAATTAAAAATACAATCAACTCCAATTCCATTTTATCCTAAGGCCTCTATCCTTAGTGTGATTTAATTGTGACCACTGGTAGGGAGTTTCAGGAATCATCCAACCCTGATGTGATCAGCATCAGTGTAGAACTATCCTTCCACCCCAATTTGTGTTCGGTTTCCCTTGATCCCTAGAAAATCAAGTTCCACCTCCCACGTCATTTTCAAACATCCAAATAATTCACTCATGTCCAATTTTCTATCTTTTTAGTTCTTCTAATCATAATCAATACATCTCCAAAGTGTGGACTCATTCCATCAAACATTCCCAATTCATCTCTTAGTAATTACCTCAAGACTTAAATTCCTACTAAATTCTATATCAGTCTCATACCAACTTCCATTGTCTCATACCACATAGCATTACTATTTCCTAACTCATAATCATATCAAATTGTATCTCATAATGTTATCTTATTCTTATCTCCCACATAGTCTCATATCGACTCATACCTCATATATTCTTATTTCTTAAGTCTCCTTAATCCTCTTCCTTAATTCTCTTAACTTGTACTCACACCGGAGTTAACAAGATAGGTACTTAATATGTATGGTATTCACATCTTCTGTGTGCAATAACCATGATTTATCTCAAAATGTTTATGTAAAACATATTCTCAAATTATTTTGTGCTATGCACACCGTAGTTTATGTACTCAGTACACAAACATACGCTAAGCGGTTTTCGCTCTACCCCCCTTAAAATGGATTACGCCCACGTAATCGGCGTCACATCATCTTTGAACATAAGTTCAAGGTGTCTAATTCTCACCAAGCATTCTAGCTTCCACGTCATCTATCTTACTTATAATTCGATCAGAAATGACTTAGTCTCTGTATCGAGGATTCTTAATGGTACTTATACCGTTTCCTTAACTTAGTTTGGTCTAATCTCAAAGGTAGTGGTCTGCTAGCTTCCGCTGCGCGACTCTGGTAATCTTAGGCTTAATTGTCTCAATAGACACGTGTTATCTTCATATATACACGGCCTTAATGAGTTGTAACTCGTCTATCTATTCTCCTTGAAGATCTTATGCTCATACTCTTAGTATTTTCTCGAATGTCTAAATTGTTCTCCCCAACTGACCTTTGGTCTGAGGATGATTCTTAGTCTGAAACTACTGTTTAGTGCATATCGCGCTTTACAGTCTTAATCCCTTACATCACAAGACATATTCAATGTTTGTACTTAACAATCCGTGCTCTTCACACTTCATAGTCCTTAGTTATTTGTTCTCTGATTCCCTTGCATTGCTGGTTCGACTGAATTCTTTTCTTTGACTATTTGCGGTAATGGCTGCTCTTGTCTGATCTTGTGTCGTTGTCCGTGGTACGGAGTCGACTACCTCCCGTGTTCCTTACACCACTCGTCTACATGCATGGGGTACCTTACTAGTACATTACTACTTACCCAACTAACTCATAAATGAGCGTGTCGGGCCTGCAAGCCCCTGTGGGGTGCAGTCGTCCCACGTCTCGTTTTAGTAAACTCATGGTGTCCGTCACATGTTTAGCTATTGCTAATTATGAAGTATTCTGTTGTCGATCTCCTCTTTCATCGTTCCATAATAACATTTATTGTTCTTCTTGAAGTTAATCAAGGGAAATCCATTTATTGCGTTCTTGGGTATGGTATGCTCCAGCTCCTTTCTGTATTCCGTATTGATTCGGTCTCTTAATAATTGAGGTCTCTTTCCGTAGAGCCTCTTATCTTGTTTCTCATATTTATGCTACTAGGAATGCACTTCCAGTTCCTTAAGGAATGGGTAGTGTGCTTCCTGCGACATCTTACCTAACCAGGTCCAGACTACTGGCATCAATGCTCAGTTCGTCTACCATCTTATTTTCTTACTTATGCTGGTCTTAACTCATAAATCTAATTACCTCAGTGTCAATATTTGACGGCTCATACATAATGGTCGCCTTACCGCGCACCATGACTTAATCCACCTTTCTAACTATTGTACTCACGACCACTACTACCGTGGTAGTTGGCTCTTACTACGTTGCCCATTGATGGTGCAACCTCTTACTCATTTATCCTAATGTCTTACCTTATAATCAATCCCTTCTTGGTGTAAACACACTGGGAGTTCTCTCATTCCGGTATTGGCGGTTGTCGTACCGTGTTGTAAAATAGTTGACTCTTGATATGAAGATGTTCTGCTCCAATCTCAGATTCGTAAGTAGGCTAATTTCTTTCGCTTTCTTTCATCCTTTGTGATGTTATCTACCATGTAGTTTAACTGGTTACTGAAGAAGTCATCCACTGAATCAAAAGCTCTTCTGAGAATTGATTAATTGACGTGCCATAATGTGTAGTCACAATGTTTATCTCTAACCATTACTAATTCTTACATCCTGGGTGTTGGATACGGGGTCTATCTGTGCCACCTTCCTTATTACTCAAGTGTATCTGGTATGTTCTAAGGTAATCTCAAGGTTCATAGTTTCCATTTTCCTAAATAAAGTGTATTTTATCTCTAATATGTGAAAGCCCTTTTGAGGGGTTCATTCCCACTCATGGCCTCACAACAAGGAGAGGTATCCCCACCCTAAAAGGCATGGTTCGTTCTCCGCTCCTGTCCTTAGCATTATCTCAATATTCTCATTGGTACCCTTTTCTTAGTAATATCTTCCCCAATCTAAGTTATAGGTTTGTAACCGTTCACATCTACACATTGCAGTTCCTCATGGCTTAAATAAAGTCTCTCACAACTTACTGTACCTCGGCCCTGATGTGGCTAACATCCTCGGCTCGTAGGCTCTTAGCGCTTAATGCCTCAGTTCATTACTTGTACCCTTACTCATCTGCAGGTCATCCCTATAAGATCCTGGTTCTTTGAGCACTATTCACCGTTAGGTTACATACTAAATGTAATATCGGGTTTCATGATAGGTTGCTGCATCCTGCTTCCTGCTGGGGAAGTTGTTCAGGTGATCTGAGGTTACTTAATGTCTTTGACAATACTGTCATTTTAATAGTCAAGGTTAGGTTCGTATTAGGCGTTTGCCTTACGGTGTCCAAGTTGGATATCATCCTGTCATCTTATACTTCCATCTCAACGCTTCGTTCAACTTCTGTTGATTACGCCACCCTTTGATGATCAATCATACTTGGGTGTTAATGAGTTAGACGAACAGTACCAGCTGTCATTCATCAGTTTGTTCGGCTCGACTATGCCCGCTCTATGGGGGTAGTCCTCTGAGCTTTCCTCCGTAGGATTCGTATATCCTTAACTCTTGGTAGGTTATATCTTAAGTCTACTCTCCCTGTCCTTGTTTCCGGGGTTTACTAACATATTCATCGAAGTATGTTGCTTACATATTGGTTTGCTTGGATCACCGAGCGATCTCTTAGGTTTTCCTCGTGGAGTTTGAGATTGGTGTTCTAACCGTACTGTCGGTTGTTGTTGTGGTAGGTTATACCGTTGCTAATATTTATATGGTTTAGTATTTCGTCTAAGCTCAGCTCCCTGCTGACTGATGTGTCGGCTCATCTCATCATGGTCAGGCCGTCAGGCCATTCCAAGGTCCTATTTTTATGTTCTTATGGATTTACAATCAGGTATTAATATATATGCTACAACTGTAGCGTTCTCCTATTTCGCCTTGATGGCTTTTCGCGTGGCTTAACCGTGGTAGCACTTGCTATGGCAAGTGCGCCATGCAGGATGGGTTATTGGTACAAGGTACGTCGGTAGTGTCACTTCCTTCTAATTTCCATGTAATTGGTAGTCCTCGGGACTCCTTCGATAATCTCTTATTTTGGATAACCGACCATCCGGCAGTTTCCTTGTTGTTTGACAGTACTGTCATTTATTAGGGCGTTCCTCTTTCTGAGGGAATCCCTTAATATTTTCTTATGTCTTAATCCTCACTCCTGTCTCCACTCATTTTGTTGTGGTTACTCAGTAATGATTCTCCTTTAGGCACTACACCGTAGTCCTATTTCGGTATACAATTTATATGTGTTTCCACCGTTGTCCACGTTATGTCGGGCAGGTTTGCAACCTTTTTCATTGTATGGGGTTTGGAGTTCCCGGTTCTTAACTGGTCCTTCCAGTAATCTCAATCCTCATGCTCTATATTATCCTACTGTTATGCTCCTTCGGACCACTGCCCGGTACTCATGTCGCTTCCCTTTTCCTTTCTATTGCACCCGTAGTGCTTTCCTTATCATTGGTATTGCGGGTTATTTCGACTGCGTAGCATGTCGACCCATGTTTCCGGTAATTACCGTTCCCTCATTGATAGAATTCCATAGGTAGCGCCTGTTTCTCTGTTGCGCTCCGTTAAAACCTCCAAGTTCTCCATAACTGTTGCACAACAAGTTGTTTCTCGTACTGCTTATTGTTAGCTAACTGCCAGATCGGGTTTCCCGAGTAAGAGAAGACTTTCTTCTCTCTGGCGTTTGTTCCACATATTTAGGGTTAGGGATGTGGAGGGCGGGCCTAGGTACTATGGATATCCGGTAAACACCGGGAAGTCCTGGCTAACGCACCTCTTACTCTATCTCTTAACCCTTAACCCATAACTCAATCTCAACCTCAATATTCTCCTAAGTTCGGTATTTCTTGTCTTCAGAGCGTAGCTACGCTCTGATACCACTTTTTGTAACACCCCAACTCAATTCAAATGTGGTCTCGCAACTTAACAGCATATATATATACATGTCACAGCGGAATTCTTTACACTCCAGGACCTTGCCACGGTCTAACTACAGAATATACCGAACATTAGTACAAAACAACCTTAACCAAATACATATTCTTCTTACAATCCTCTCACAACCTATACATCTTACTAACTCAACTGCCGTACGAGTGTACATGCACAACTCGTAGGTCACACTTAATCCTTAACACTTGTATCCTCTTCTTACTCTTGCGACGGCCGCCACCTGATGTACACCTGTGTAGTAAAAACAGCCCCCAAAGGGGGTCAGCACGAATGCTGGTACGATCCCCTCATGGCCCCCAAGCTAACGTGGCTACGATGACTAATTGTCGATAGCATGGAGGTTGATTAAATGCACAACATAATAGTAAATGCCGTAAACAACAATCCATATATGAACAATCAAAGTTCACACACAATGAACGACTTAAATGCGTTCCCTTAACTAGAGAGTTAGTTATTTAACTCCTTAAGTAATGTTCCCTCTTAATCTTAGTCCATCCTTATCTCACCTCACTCTTAGTCTTATCTTATTCTGAGAAACAACCATCCTTTGATAAGGAGTGGATGTCGCTTATCTTAATCTTAATTATACAAACCATCCTTTAAAGAGGAATGGTTGCAATTCATCTTAACCTTACCTTAATCTTAAACTTAACAATACAAACCATCCTTTAAAAAGGAATGGTTGCAACTTATCTTAACCTTACCTTAATCTTAAACTTAACAATACAAACCATCCTTTAAAAAGGAATGGTTGCAACTTATCTTAACCTTACCTTAAGTATGCCAACCGTTCTCTCATTGGGAACAGGTTAGCCCTTAGTTCGTTGTTTATTTTTGTAGGGCTTAGTTAACCCTAGCCAGCAGCAGGACACTTACCGGCAATAAACAACATTCTTAAATTGTTGGGGATGTAGGCTTGATCCCCCCACGCCATCTTAAAGCCACCTACCTTGGACTGGATGTCCAATGTAGCCGAGCCGGCCAACCGACCCAAGGCTACTAGTCCGAGGACTAGTCCTTAATCGGAAGTCGAATCTGCTATAGATACCGACCCCCTTTCCTTAGCATGCATGACGGGAGATCGGTCCCGGGTTTCCTCACTCAAGTTCCAGTTAGTAATAGTCTCAAGACCATGTTTGTTGGTTAACCTCTTTCGGTTTATACCATCCCATATTAGGGAGCGTTCCTTAGTCTCACTCAGTTCCTTACTACACGTTAGTTAGTAAGTTCTCACGGTATGTTATGTTAGTTTTCAAACATCACACAACAATACAATAAACATATTATATTCCGGTTGCATGCTTTATCTTGCTTAGTGAGCACACAAAAACAAATAGCACACAAGCCGAGGGACATCTCGTTAGCAAGCAGGTCACAAGAGAACTGTACCGTTCACCGTTGGCCGTTCAGTTGCTTAATCTCTTCCGGAGTCCAATTTCCAAGTCCTAAAACATTCATTCAGTTTTAGGTTGTTAATCACTTAACTCAATTCAACTTACTTATCTTACTTAACTTACTTAACCCTTAATGATCCCAACCTAACACCTCTTAAGTCTTGCAACTTAATCTTACGAACTTAATCTTAAACTTTTAAGTTTATTCTTAACTTAATCCCTTAGGTCTTTATACCACTAATCATCATTGCCCCCTTAATGGGGGTACCATTAATACCACTAAACTCTCTTAGGGTTTCTTTTTTTTTTTAATCTTAAGGGTCGTCCGACCCACCGACCGACCCAACCCTCTAGGTTGGTCCATTACAGAACCCATTTCCTACGTTAATTTTTTGCCCGACCGACCCAAAGCTAAGCCGACTGACCCAAACCCTCTGGGTCGGTCCAGTCCAGAGACATTCCGGCTGGCTCAACATGGCCCGACCGACCCAAAACTGGGTCGGACCCTGGGTCGGTCCACTACAAATTTTTCTCTAAAATTGCTCTTTCAATTCCAAACTCTTCCACAAGTGTCCTAATAGGTCCAACACCATCTTGGCATTTTAAACCCACCTTATAACCTCCACCAAACTCATTAAAACAACTTCCAAAAATCTTCTCAACCATTTACTCAATTCTTACAAAAAATCCTAACACTTGTTAGTTAATCCCTTTTCTTTCCAACATGTACATTATGTCTAAAACTTCAACTATCCAAAGTGTTTTTTCAACCCATATAACTCCTCCTTAACATCATTGCACTCCATCTTGCTTGTTAACCCTTCCAAGGTTATCTTGCATGTCCATGCACAAATTTCTCTTCTTTTCATTGGTTACTATCATCACTCTTAAACTCTTAACCTTGCTTATACATTCTTTTCCTTATCTAATACCTTGTCATGTTCTTCATTTACCTTAACCATGCAACACCCTCCGTAGACATTTCCACTTCTCTTATGCAACTTACCCACCATCTCACGATCATACCCTCTTATACGTTATAGTCATTTTCCTTGACGACTACAACATCTTCCTACCATTTTCACCATCACCAAGTCCCCACATTACCATTCACTAAACCTTACTAGTCCACCACTAACATCACCACCTCTTACACAAACTTCTCGAACTCTCATGTTATTCTCTTAGTTCATACCTAAATCATCTCAAAGCATTACACAACATTTCCTCCAGATTTGCACAAGTCTTACCATTCCTCATACCATGACTTGGTGTGTTCAATGCATCCATCGAAACTCTAATTTCCTCATTGACATCTCTAGTCATTCTAAACCTCAAGAACTCCTTAGTTAACTCATTTCTACTCAAATTCCTCATAGTGACTCCTAGTAAATCCTAGGTCACATTAATTCTCCACCATCACCTAAACACTTATTTTCTACTCAAATTTCGCCATAGCTCTCTAGTAGTATTATCATGCCCAACACATTATTTATTCCTCATTCAACCATCTCACACACATCAAGTTCTTCCTCATCATATCTCATCACCCAAACCAACTCATTCCAACCACAAACTCAATATATTGCAATAATCTTAATTTGCATAGCACTAAGGCTCTTAAATGACATGGCTCTTAGGCCCTTAAATGACTTAAACTTAAACACTGAATTTCCCACATATAAAAGCTTTCAACCTGCAAATACACCCATCAATCTCATAGTAGTTGTAATGCTCTTAAAATCTTTCTTAAACTTATATTACTAACTCATTCCCATTGGCTCCTTAGTCACAAGTTCACAAGCTCGTTTAAACTCTTTTCCCTAGGTTATACAACCCATTACCTAATGTAAGCCCTAGGCCACATTGTATCCATATAAAACTCATTCCTTAATCTTAAACCACCATTAGGTAAGCATTGTACCTTGTTTTCTCAAGCTTATCTATCTTAACTTCCTCCTTAGACCTTCTTCTTGCATGAATCTCGGCCACCTCTTAAATTCCCCTTGTCAATGTTCTAATCATATTCAATGACTCATATGAGTAATAAACAATACACTAACCTCAAGGAATAAAAACCTAGGTTAGAAATGTGTTCTAAGGCATAAAAGTGGATGATTACCTTTGAAGTCTCAAGGTGGACTTTGGCATTGAATGAAATAGGACCTCCACTAGTCCTTGGTGAATAAATCAAGCTAGAACAAGGCATAAAAACATAGCCCCATGAGAAGGACTTTTCGGCCATATAAGGAAGATGATGGAAACTTGGTTTTTCTTACATTTTCTTTACCTTAAGAGAATGGTGAAGCTAATGAGCTCTTCAAACTTGATTTTCCTCCATCAATGGAGTTTTCTCATGGCACCAAAATGGAGCTTTGAAGGATTTGAAAAGATAGAAAGATAGAGGTCTTGGCCAAACTAAGAGAAATATGTGTTTAGTTTTTGATTTGGAGCAAAGATGAACACTTAGTGGATGGAGCTCTCTCGGTTTGGAGCAAAAGTAGAGAAGAAGAAATCGTGGAAGGAAGGAGAAATGAAGAGAGAGAAGAAGAAAGGTAGCTTTAATGAAGATATTTTGCTTTTTGAAGCAAATAGTAACTTCTTACTTTATCCTCTTCTTTATAACATTATTTGACTACTCATGGTGACTCATCCTCCCTAAGAAAACCGGCCCCCTATTAATTAAGGCAAGTCATGGTCTTGTTTGACCAACTAATTAGACTTGAGTGATTAAAACTTAAACTAGTCACTATTTGGCACTATTCACTAACTAGTGCACATATTTCTGAAATTTTCGATTTCCCATTGATTTAGGCTTCCTAATGTGATACTAATTAGTACACATGTTGATTAAAGAGTAATGATGGACATTTAGCCACTCAAAACTCAATTCTAAGACAATTTCTCAAAAATGTGCTTTAAGACTTCTTAAAGCACATTTTGTGTTTTAACTTGTTTTCAAGCTTGGTTTTCTTTGCTAATTGATTTTAAAATGTCAATTAGCATATTACTAAAGTCTTATAATGGTATTTGGGTGCTAATCAAAGTCACTCCAAGCTTAGAGCACGTTTTTGCCCTGATTGCCCTTAAGGCACTTTCTTGTGTTTTCCTTGGTTTAAATTGTCTACCAATCTTTCTAAGGCATATTCTAGCCTTACTACATCATGGTTTGATGTTTACTTAGCATACTTAGGTTTGGGGTATTTCAGTTAAAGACATTCGAGCATTTCTCGGGCATGCAGGATTCTATCGGCGGTTTATACAAGAGATCTCAAAAATCACTAAACCGTTGACCGACCTGCTACAGAAAGATGCCCCGTTTCAATTTGATGATAAGTTTTTAGCTGCTTTCAAAACCATAATACAAAAACTGGCATCTGCACCTGTTGTCATATCACCCGACTGGTCTCTCCCGTTTGAGATCATGTGTGATGCAAGTGACTATACAGTGGGCGCAGCTCTATGCCAGAAAAAAGAGAAGATTCTAAGAGTGATTGCTTATGCTAGCAGAACACTAAACGATGCCCAGAAGAACTATACTACCACCGAAAAAGAGCTTCTGGCGATAGTGTTCTCCCTTGACAAGTTCAGGTCAAACTTATGGGGAAGCAAAGGCATAGTACACACAGACCATTATGCTCTCAAATACCTATTTGCAAAACAGGAAGCCAAGCCTCGCTTGTTGCGCTGGATTCTTCTACTGCAAGAGTTTGACATCGAAGTCAAAGACAAGAGCGGAAAATTAAATGTCATCGCTTACCATCTCTCCCGGTTGGTAACTCCTACAGATAGTGTGCCTATTAACGAATTCTTCCCCGATGAGACTGTCTTTTCAATCACCAAGGTACAAGAGACATGGTATGCGGACCTGGCCAATTATCTAGTCTTTGGAACAATACCATATGATCTATCTTACTCCCAGAAGAAGAAATTTCTTTCTGATTCAAAGCATTATTTCTGGGAAGATCCATATTTGTTCCGAGTCTGTGCAGATGGGTTGATTTGCCGGTGTCTCCTTGAAGATGAGATTCACAACGTCATACATTTTTGTCACTCATGGGAAGCCGGAGGTCACCATGGACCCACAAGGACCGCTGCTAAGATCCTGGCCTCAGGATTTTATTGGCCAACTCTTCACAAGGATGTTTACCAATTCTGCGCCCAATGTGATAATTGTCAGAAAATGGGTAACACATCTAGGAGACATGAAATGCCACAACAGGGAATACTAGAAGTGGAACTCTTCAATTGTTGGGGCATTGATTTTATGGGACCGTTCCCTTCCTCACAAGGCCATCAATATATTTTAGTGGTAGTGGTTACGTGTCAAAATGGGTAGAAGCCATACCCTGTCATCATGCTGATTCAAAGACCATAACCAGATTCTTTAAGAAGCACATCTTTACCCGTTTTGGCGTGCCAAGAATTATTATCAGTGATGGAGGATCCCACATCTGCAACCGTTCATTTGAAGTGCTTATGGGTAAATACGGGGTACGTCACAAGGTAGCTCTACCTTATCACCCCCAGACAAACGGCCAAGCAGAAGTTTTGAACCGTGAGTTAAAATGGATTCTCCAGAAAACGGTTAACTCATCACGAAAGGATTGGGCATTGAAGTTAGATGATGCACTTTGGGCTTACCGCACCGCATTCAAAACTCCCATCGGGATGTCTCCTTTTAAGCTTGTCTATGGGAAATCATGCCACCTACCTGTAGAGCTGGAACATAAGGCGTATTGGGCGATCAAGGCCTTGAACTTTGACATGACTACTGCGGGGGAGAAAAGGAAATTCCAACTCTCTAAGTTAGAAGAGCTGAGAGATCAGGCTTACCAAAATGCTACAATTTATAAAGAGCGCACCAAGAAGTTCCATGACAGGATGATCCTGAAGAGGGACTTCGAAGTTGGTGATTTGGTTCTCTTATATAACTCAAGATTAAGGCTCTTCCCTGGGAAGCTCAAATCTCATTGGGCTTGTCCTTTCCAGATTGTTAGTGTGACCCCGTACGGTGCCTTTGAACTCCAAAACAAATAGGGCGAAACTTTCAAAGTTAATGGGGCACGTCTTAAAAGGTATAATTCTCCTTCTGATATTTCAACTGACTTATTTACAATTTATCTTGTCCAGGAACAGCATGACACATTTACACCAAATGTCGAAACCGGCACTATCAAAGACGACATCTCTCCCGAAGAAAGTTCACATGCATAATTACAAACAGGCGTCTAGCTAGAGACGTTAAACTCAGGCAGCTTGGTGGGAGGCAACCCACTATCTATCTATCTTTTGTCTTTCCTTTAATTTAATGTTGTTTTCTTTTTTGTACTATATTTCACTTTTTATATGTTATAATAAGATGCAGGTTTTACTTGAGTACTTCTGGCTGTGTAGAATATTCTTAACAGGTACATTTCATAACATTCCACAGCTGCACTCAAGTATGGGGAGCTCTACACACTCTACAGAAATTGGGAGTGCACACACTAGTACAAAAATGGTCTATTTCTACGCCCCTATTTCGGCAGTTGTTTAACAACCGCAGAAATAGGGACCCTATTTCGGCGGTTCTTACATTAGAACCGCCGAAGTAGGTGCTTTTTATTTTTTTTTAAAAATAAAACGGGGCTATTTCGGCGGTTGTTACGTTACAACCGCCGAAATAGCCCCGTTTTATTTTTAAAAAAATAAAAAGCACCTACTTCGGCGGTTCTAATGTAAGAACCGCCGAAATAGGGTCCATTTTTTTTTAAAAAAAAAATATCGGCCACCTATTTCGGCGGTTTAGAACTTACAACCGCCAAAATAGGTCTTTAATATCACCCCTACCCAGACACTCGCATTTCACCCGACGGCCTTTCTCCCTCCCTCGTCGAGCTGCTGCTGCGTGCGATTTCAGAGGCGATTGAGGAGCGATTCCGGTCCTTCCGCTGCCGCCGTGCTCGCCGCCGTCCTCACCGCCGTCCTCGCCACCGTCGTCGGTGCCGTCCGCTTCATCCGGTGTTAACAGCAGCAGCAGCAGCTTCATCCGAACAGAGGGAGAAGAACGAGGTAAATTTTCGATTTTGACCTAATTTATGGATTTATTGTGATTGTTGTTTAAATTGTGGTTGAATGTGAATGTGGATATGATTGTATTAGTGGAGTGTATGAAATTTGTGTATATATGTAGTATTGTAGAAGTGAAATTATATGTGCACACAAGGTGCTCGACAAAATGTTTGAGTCAATAATTGTGGTTTTTTTGCTCATTTTGTGTGGTTGTGCCTTTGTTTTTGATTTTGATTTTTCATTAATTTTTTTTATTCTTGTTTTATTTCTACTTTGTGTAATTATACATCAAATTTGATTAGTGAGGATTACACTTGCTTTCGTTTTAGACTTTTATATTTGTTCGGATTGTTTTGTTTTTCGTTTTTGATTTTGCGTTTTGCTTTTCGTTTTTAATTGCTTGAATACGAGGAACTAACATTGCTTTGAGTATTAGTGGTGTTATTGTATAATGAGGAAGAGATTGAGTTGTTTTAGTGTTAATAAAATGATGATTAAAGGGCTTGGAAGCCAAGGGGAAATAGATGAGTTTGTACAGAATTTTAATGTATGTTAGTGCTTAAGGTTGTTGTGGATATTAGAAATGAGTTGGTGAGCTGAAATTGTGTGTGGGCAATGCTAAAATTATAGGGAAACTCTGTCAAAATTGTCCTAGAAATTAGATGACTTAAGGTTTACATAATTCTTTTTTTTAGGTTTCAAATTTAATTTGTAACACCCCTACTACGCACATAACTATACTTGGAATCGCAGCGGAAAATAAACAACTAAATGGTAACTAAACGATTGGTGCTACAATGCCGTCAACCACCCACGTGGCTAACAAGGCTGAATAAATACAATTGTACCGGTCTGATGATCAGACTCCCGAGCATAGAACTAACAACCATATATATACACCAACATGATACCGAGTGTTTACAAAATCCTTTCACCGTATACTCCACTGTAAACCATCATAACAAGTATATAATACGCCACGGGAGCACAGGCGCAACCCGGGCAACATCCAAAAGTACTCCAAAAGTAAACTACTCTCTAGGATCTAGAGCCACTCTGCTTCTTCGATCCTCATCCTGCAATAAAAATATGGAGCCCCCGAGGGGGTCAGCACCTTTGCTGGTATGGCTAACGCGCAGCCCATCGGCTACCGGGATACGCGCAACCATTTCATGATGACATGGTATTTATTTTAAAACACACAACACATACATATATAACATAACACAGGTATTGTACACAACATAACACACATCACAAACATACAATTCCCTTAGGAAGAGAACCAACACAGTTAGTCCCCATTGAGAGCTTAGAGAATGTTGCCATGCTCATGCTTAGCTCGTTACATAACTCGTTACCGTCCGGTTAGATTGAACGGTTAACTTAACACAAGGTGCCTCGGATATAGTGATCCAAGCACACCGAAACAAAACACATAGTATGCCCCTGTGGCCCGACGTGAGTCAGTAAAATAGCCTTGGTTAAGCTAAAGGGAAGGTTAGAAACCAAATTGGAAACTTAACCATAACATACAGAGAGAATCGAACCGGTTATGACATCGACTCCCATACTCACACGCGTGGCCGGAACAGACCGGACTCCTCACTTCCCCCGTTAGCCCTTGTTAGTAGTTCATCATTGAACACAACAAACACTTCACAATCATGGTCAAGTCTTGTTAGACACACACAAGGGAAGAGAGAGTCATACTCAACAACATATGATATTTAACAACGGTAAACTCTTTACATGGTTTAATCTTACAAAGTCATAAACACACAGAAAACAAACAACACACAAGCCGGTGTAAACCGGTAGGCAACAGACTGCAAGAAAACCATACCTTGGTCCTTGCCTCGACTGATTTCCACCTTGAGAGAATCCTAAACACATTAGTAATGTCGGTTAATTATTTATTTAACTTCAAACTTACTAAGTATTTACATGATTGTATGACATGTTTTAATGCCTATTCTTACCCTAGGTTACCCTCATTATACACCCTAGGGTTACTACATAAGTCACATTCTTTTCTGTTTTTTTTTTTTTTTTTTTACAAGTTTTGGTCGACCGACCTTGCCGACCGAACTTGTCCAAGTTCGGTCGATTCCAGAACACATTTCCGTCAAAATTTCCTACTCCGACCGAACTTACCAAGTCCGGTCCTATGTTCGGTCTTTTTCCGAGAGTTTCTCCCCTTTGTAAATTTAGCCCGACCAACTTACCAAGTCCGGTCCTATGTTCGGTCCTTTCCTTAACTCAATCCGTACTCAAAATCAAGGCCCGACCGACCTTGCAAGTCCGGTCCCCAGGTCGGTCTTTTCCAGAAGCCATTTCTCGCAGGGTAAACTGGGCTCGACCGAGCTTGCAAGTTCGGTGTAATAATACTCCGTATTTTCGTTTTTCAGATTTCATGACATTTCAGTTTATATCGTTGCTTATGATATGTGTTACTTTGGATAGCTGCTGGGACGTCGGAGTCCTTAAATTAAAAGACGAGGGCAAGGAGGTCATTTCCCCTCTCTTTATTTTGGTAAGGCTTAATTAAGGAAGGTTAAGTCATTTTGTTTCTTTTTCCCAATTCACGATCAATTGCAACCGCGCTCTTTCTCTCGACAGTTTCTTCGTTCTTCCTTCCTTCTCCCCCTTGTGTGCTTGGTGAATTCTGGTGTGAATTGTGGCTGGTTCCGGTCGATCTCTACTGCTGCTTCTGCTTAGATACTTCTCCTCTGCAAATCAGGTTTGATTTTCTTTCGATTCGGATGGTTTCCGCCTCTGTTTTGAGAGGGCAGTTTTCTGATTTTTGGGGCCTTTTCTCTGTAAATCAGTGGTGCTTTGCGCTATCCGCGGGGGCTGCTTGTGCGTCTGGCCTTCCCTATGTTGCAGTCTGGTGTGAATCTTCGTTTCGAATTCATGTAAGTGGGGGATGGAATCGGGGTAGTTTGCTCACCCTCGGCGATGGATTTTGATTTCGTTTTTCTGTTTTGTGAATGGTGTTGCTTTGTGTGTTTCTTCTGATTTGTGTGGTTCATCGCGTGGCTAACCCCCGAGGGTACTGATTTACCATTCCGTGGATTTGTTGTGAGTGATTTGGTTTTGATTTGGTTGGTTTTGCGCGTTTGTTCGCTCTGTATTTCGTCAGTTTCGCGCTGTCCGAACATCTGTCGAACTTGGAAGTTCGGACAGTGGCATCGGGCGCGTTTTGTTTTTGAAGGTTTTGAAGTGTCCGAAACATCGGTCCGAACTTCAAAGTTCGGACCTGACGCGAGGATGGATTTTCGTTAAAAGTTTCGATGTGTGTCCGAACTTGCAAGGTCGGACGCAAGTTCGGACACTAAGATGATTCTGGCTTTTAACTCTCGACTTACGTCCGAACTTCGATGTTCGGACGTAAGTTGGACATTTGTATCTCCGCGACCTCTGTTTCTCGGCCTCTGTCCGAACTTGCAAGGTCGGACGCAAGTTCGGACATGCGCCACTGTTTGGGCATAACTCTCCGTTTTAGCTCCGTTTTGAGTTCCGTTTGCGGGGTTGGATTCCCCTATCTGTGTACAAGCTTCTTATGCTGTTTATATGCATTGTTATGCACTTGAGATCTGTTTTGTGAGCTTTTGGTTTTGGGACCTAGTTACTTTGCTTCTGAGCCTTGGATAGTCGGGTCGGGCTGTCCCGTAGCATGCTGCGCGCAGGAATTCCTTCTGTTATATTCTTAGGGTCTCCCTTGGGATGTTATTTGACCGACGGGTCTGTTAGCTGTCTCTACGGCTTCTGTTGTGGATCCTCGGATCCATAGGACCTTATGGGTGTCCTTCTGTTGTGTTAGCTTGTTTCTAGTGTCCCATTCTTCTGTTCTGTTCTGAAGGTCCGACTGTGTTTTGAAGTGTTATGCCGTTCTGCTCTGCTTCTGTTTTGTGGTTTCATTCGGTCTGTTTTATTGACTCCGCTATCCTCTCTGTTTATAAGTATTCTTCTGCTTCTGTTTTGAGTAGGCTTCCTTGAGGAAGTCTTCTGCTTGCTGGGCTGTTAGCTCACCCCTTTACTTTGTTGCAGATTGAGCTCGTGGGATCTTCTCTCCTCGTCCCTTCTGGAGCTTGTTTATCTTTATGTGCCTTTAGACTTTGTTTTCTTGCGCTTTGGACGCTTTAGTTCTTTGTGTAGCCTTTGGGCCTTTCGCTTTGTATTTGACTTGTAAGCCTTTGGATCTTGTAAACTTTTGGTTTTTATACAAGTTTCTTATTCGGTTTTGGGATTCGTTTGCTTAGAGCCTTGCGACGTAGGTAGTAAACTCGCGGCGGTGTAACGGCCCTAACTCCTAGGCCGGTTTTGGGGTCGTTACATTTAGTGGTATCAGAGCCAGGTTGCTCGTTCTTTGGTGTCTGTGGGGTTTTGTCTGCATGTGTGGGTGTCTGAAAGGTCTGCTGTTTGATGATTGACGGTTTCTGATCGAATTTGGTGTTTGTATTTTTAGTATGCCCCCCGACGAGTAGGACGTGGTGCAGCTTCAGGCGATGCTCCCCAGGGGGACATTGCAGAGATTGTGCAGCAGGTGGTGACCCAGGTGCTGCAGACGTAGGGGCCACTGCTGGTCAGGCGACTGGAGCCGGTAACGCGGGGGGGCAACAATGTGAAGGCGCTTCAGGAGTTCTGAAGCTGAAGCCACCTTCCTTTGATGCTAGTGGCGACCCACAGGAGGCAAGCCACTGGATCACTGCCATTGAGGACCTTCTGCGGGTCATGGGATGTGAGGAGGATCAGAAAGTCGGATTTGCCACCTTCATGTTTCAGTCGGAGGCGAAGGAGTGGTGGAAGACGGTCGAAGGGAAGTACCCCCACCCATGGACATGGGAGCAGTTCAGGGGCTGCTTCAATCAGCAGTTCTATCCCGATGTCTTCAGGGATCAGAAGATTGTGGAGTATGGGAGGCTTCGCCAGACGAAGGAGATGTCAGTAGATGACTATGTGAGGAAGTTTATCTCCCTTTCTAAGTTTGTGCCTGAGCCGGATGATAACCGGAAGGCTAGGAAGTTTGAGGCTGGTTTGAGGGGTGACATTCGAGCTGCTGTGGCACCTTTCCGCCAAAAGACTTTCAGGGATGTGGCCGATGTGGCGTTGGTGCTGGAGTCTGAGCTGCAGGCTAGGCAGCGGTATGAGAAGAGGGACCAGAGGCCCGATAAGGGCAAGGACAGAAGAAGGAAGGGCCGCGTGGAGGAGTCCGAGAGGCGTGAGCAGACTTCTTCTCAGAAGAAGAAGTACAGAGGAGACCGGGGTTCTTCTTCATCAGCATCCCTGCTGTGGAGAAGTAGTGTGCGGAGTGTGACCGTTTCCATCCTGGGCGGGGAGTGCTACAGGAAGTCCGGGGCATGCTTCAAGTGTGGTTCGCTAGACCATCGCATTGCCCAGTGTCCACAGGCTAGAGGTGGAGGTAGCAGTGGTGGTTCTAGCGAGTGGCGGTTCTGAGACGAGGAGCTGGTTCAGGGTCCGGGCAGAAGGCTGAGCAGAAGAAGCCCCAGACCCAGGCTCGCGTGTACGCTCTAGCTGGTGAGCGAGACCGTGACTCAGGCCGAGTGTGTCAGGTATTCTTCAGATCTCTTCTCAGCCAGTTTTCTGCTTGTTTGATTCAGGAGCTACCCACTCCTTTGTGTCTGCTGATTTAGTGGGTAGTCTCGGGTTGTCTGCTGTGCCTTGTGATGTGGATTTGTGTATTTCAAGCCCGCTGAGTGGCGTACCTGCTTGTGTACTTGATTCTGTGTGTAAGTCAGTTCCGGTAGTGATTATGGATAGGAACTTGTCTGCTGATTTGATCCCTATGAGTATGTCTTGCTTCGATGTGATTTTGGGCATGGACTGGCTAGCAGAGCACCATGCCCATATAGATTGTGCAGCTAGGAGAGTTGTGTTGATAGACCGGGTGAGACCCGTTTTGCTTTTGTGGGGAATTCCATTCCTTGTGCTCCTGTGTTGGTGTCTGCTATGCAGGCAGTCCGTTCCTTGAGGAAGGGCTGCCAGGGGTTTCTTTGCTTTGTACCTGAGGTTAAGGAGGGATCCCGGTTGGAGGAGATCCCCATTGTGTGGAGTTTCCTGAGGTGTTCCAGGACGATGTGCCAGGACTACCACCTGATCGTGAGGTGGAGTTTTCTATTGAGTTAGCGCCAGGGACTCAGCTATCTCTAAGGCTCCCTATCGCATGAGTCCGGCAGAGCTTAAGGAGCTGAAGGTGCAGCTGCAGGATCTTCTGGATAAGGGCTTCATTCGCCCTAGCGTGTCTCCATGGGGAGCACCTGTGTTGTTTGTGAAGAAGAAGGATGGCTCCTTCAGATTGTGCATTGATTATAGGGAATTGAATAAGGTTACCATCAAGAATCGGTATCCTCTCCCCGCATTGATGATCTCTTTGACCAGTTAGCAGGGGCGACAGTCTTCTCGAAGATCGACTTGCGTTCTGGATATCATCAGCTGAAGATTAAGGCCGAGGATGTGTCTAAGTCTGCATTTAGGACCCGGTATGGGCATTACGAGTTCTTAGTCATGCCTTTTGGTTTGACCAATGCCCCGTCGTTCTTCATGGATATGATGAACAGAGTCTTCAAACCTTTCTTGGATTCTTTCGTAGTTGTGTTCATTGACGATATCTTGGTGTACTCCAAGAGTGCTGAGGAGCATGAGGAGCATTTGAGGATGGTGCTGCAGACGTTGAAGGAGAAGGAGTTGTATGCTAAATTGAAGAAGTGCGAGTTCTGGTTGGATAGAGTGGTGTTCTTGGCCACGTGGTTTCGAAGGATGGTATTCTGTGGACCCGGAGAAGATTAAGGCAGTTATGGAGTGGGCGAAGCCCACTAGTGTGTCCGAGGTGCGCAGTTTTCTGGGATTGGCTGGGTATTATAGGAAGTTCGTGGAGGGCTTTTCTAAGATCGTATCCCCCTTGACCGTCTTCTTAGGAAGGATGTCAAGTTTGATTGGAGTGAGGCGTGCCAGGAGAGTTTCCAGGAGTTGAAGAAGAGGTTGACTTCGGCTCCGATTTTGACGTTGCCTGCTGGGACAGATGGCTTCGAGGTGTTCTGTGACGCTTCCCACAGAGGGCTGGGTTGTGTTCTGATGCAGCAGGGGGAAAAGTGGTAGCTTATGGGTCGAGACAGTTGAAGCCATACGAGAAGAACTATCCTACCCATGATTTGGAGTTAGCTGCTGTGGTCTTCGCCTTGAAGATCTGGCGGCACTATTTGTATGGGGTGACGTGTAAGGTCTACACGGATCACAAGAGTCTCAAATATGTTCACGCAGAAGAAGGAATTGAATTTGAGACAGCGGCGCTGGTTGGAGCTGTTACATGACTACGACCTGGAGATCCTCTACCATCCGGGGTAGGGCGAATGTGGTGGCTGATGCCTTGAGCCGTAGGGGTGCTCCTGGACTTGCTTGTTCGTTGTCAGGGGTTCAGAGGTCTGCTATTGAGCTTCAGCGTATGGGCATTTGGGTTGTTCGGTCAGACCGTGCCGGGATGATTGCTTCGATTCAGGTCCAGTCTACTTTGATTGAGCGGATCAAGAGGGTCAGAAGGCTGATACTGAGTTGTGTAAGATCAGAGAGAAGTTGCAGATGATCAGGAGTCAGAGTTTTCTGTGTCCAGCGATGATTGTCTACGCTTCAGGGCAGAGTTTGTGTGCCTGGTGGAGGCGATCTTAGGCGGGAGATTATGCAGGAGGCTCATGGAGCTCCTTATTCGGTGCACCCAGGAGGGGGTGAAGATGTACCGGGACCTCCGAGAGTCCTTTTGGTGGGCGAACATGAAGAGGGAGATTTCCGATTTTGTGGCTCGTTGCCAAACCTGTCAGCAGGTGAAGGCTGAGCATCAGCGACCTGCGGGTCTTCTGCAGCCTCTTCCCGTTCCTGAGTGGAAATGGGAGAGCGTTGGCATGGATTTTATTGTAGGGTTGCCTAGGACATCTTCTGGGTACGACGCGCTATGGGTGATTGTGGACCGGTTGACGAAGTCAGCTCATTTCTTGCCTGTGAGGAAGACCTTCAGCCTGGAGCGCCTGGCTCGGCTATATATCGATGAGATTGTGAGGTTGCACGGTGTGCCGGCGACGATCGTTTCGGACAGAGATCCGAGATTTGTATCTCGCTTCTGGCGGAGCCTGCATAAGGCGTTAGGGACGAATTTGGCTTTCAGTTCGGCTTATCACCCTCAGACCGATGGGCAGACGGAGAGGACGAATCAGATTTTGGAGGACATGTTGAGGGCTTGTGTGCTCGACTTCGGGGGCAGTTGGGATCAGCATGTGACATTGATTGAGTTCGCCTACAATAATAGTTTCCAATCGAGCATTGGGATGGCTCCATATGAGGCGTTGTATGGTAGGCGCGTGTAGGTCTCCTATTTGTTGGGATGACCTGCGGGAGAGGGCGATTGTAGGCCCTGAGTTGGTGCAGGGAGCTGTGGACAAAGTTAAGACTATCAGGGAGCGTTTGTTGGTTGCCCAGAGCCGGCAGAAGAGTTATGCAGATCAGAGGCGCCGTCCGCTTGAGTTTCAGGTGGGAGACCACGTATACCTGAAGATTTCTCCAGTTAGGGGTGTTGTCCGTTTTGGTAAGCGGGGCAAGCTGAGTCCTCGGTTCGTAGGGCCTTTTGAGGTGCTTGGGAAGGTTGGGCCGGTGGCTTACAGATTGGCATTGCCACCAGCTCTAGCAGGAGTGCATGACGTGTTCCATGTGTCGATGCTCAGGAAGTATCTACATGATCCTTCGCATGTGATTGACTATGGTCAGCTTCGACTCCGAGATGATTTCACCTATGAGGCAGTTCCGGTTCGTATTTTAGCTCGGGATGTTCGTCGGCTTCGTAGTAGCAAGACTTTGCCTATGGTTAAGGTGCAGTGGTCTGAGCAATCCGAGCGTGAGGCGACGGGAACTCGAGGAGGAGTTGCGTGCTAAGTTCCGTCCCTTTTCGAGCAGCGAGGTATGTTGAATTTCGAGGACGAAATTCCTTTTAAGGGGGGAGTGATGTAATACTCCGTATTTTCGTTTTTCAGATTTCATGACATTTCAGTTTATATCGTTGCTTATGATATGTGTTACTTTGGATAGCTGCTGGGACGTCGGAGTCCTTAAATTAAAAGACGAGGGCAAGGAGGTCATTTCCCCTCTCTTTATTTTGGTAAGGCTTAATTAAGGAAGGTTAAGTCATTTTGTTTCTTTTTCCAATTCACGATCAATTGCAACCGCGCTCTTTCTCTCGACAGTTTCTTCGTTCTTCCTTCCTTCTCCCCCTTGTGTGCTTGGTGAATTCTGGTGTGAATTGTGGCTGGTTCCGGTCGATCTCTACTGCTGCTTCTGCTTAGATACTTCTCCTCTGCAAATCAGGTTTGATTTTCTTTCGATTCGGATGGTTTCCGCCTCTGTTTGAGAGGGCAGTTTTCTGATTTTGGGGCCTTTTCTCTGTAAATCAGTGGTGCTTTGCGCTATCCGGGGCTGCTGTGCGTCTGGCCTTCCCTCTGTTGCAGTCTGGTGCAATCTCGTTTCGAATTCATGTAAGTGGGGGATGGAATCGGGGTGTTTGGATCGGGGTAGTTTGCTCACCCTCGGGGATGATTTTGATTCGTTTTCTGTTTTGTGAATGGTGTTGCTTTGTGTGTCTTCTTGATTTTGTGTTGTTCATCGCGTGGCTAAACCCCCGAGGGTACTGATTTACCATTCCGTGGTGGATTTGTGTGAGTTTGGTTTTGATTTGGTTGGTTTTCTGCGCGTTTGTTCGCTCTGTATTTCGTCAGTTTCGCGCTGTCCGAACATCTGTCCGAACTTGGAAGTTCGGACAGTGCATCGGGCGCGTTTTGTTTTTGAAGGTTTTGAAGTGTCCGAACATCGGTCCGAACTTCAAAGTTCGGACCTGACGCGAGGATGGATTTTCGTAAAAGTTTCGATGTGTGTCCGAACTTGCAAGGTCGGACGCAAGTTCGGACACTAAGATGATTCTGGCTTTTAACTCTCGACTTACGTCCGAACTTCGATGTTCGGACGTAAGTTCGGACATTTGTATCTCCGCGACCTCTGTTTTCGGCCTCTGTCCGAACTTGCAAGGTCGGACGCAAGTTCGGACATGCCACTGTTTTGGGCATAACTTCTCCGTTTTAGCTCCGTTTTGAGTTCCGTTTGCGGGGTTGGATTCCCCTATCTGTGTACAAGCTTCTTATGCTGTTTATATGCATTGTTATGCACTTAAGATCTGTTTTGTGAGCTTTTGGTTTTGGGACCTAGTTACTTTGCTTCTGAGCCTTGGATAGTCGGGTCGGGCTGTCCCGTAGCATGCTGCGCAGGAATTCCTTCTGTTTATATTCCTTAGGGTCTCCCTTGGGATGTTATTTGACCGACGGGTCTGTTAGCTGTCTCTACGGCTTCTGTTGTGGGATCCTCGGATCCATAGGACCTTATGGTGTCCTTCTGTTGTGTTAGCTTGTTTCTAGTGTCCCATTCTTCTGTTCTGTTCTGAAGGTCCGACTGTGTTTTGAAGTGTTATGCCGTTCTGCTCTGCTTCTGTTTTGTGGTTTCATTCGGTCTGTTTTTATTGACTCCGCTATCCTCTCTGTTTATAAGTATTCTTCTGCTTCTGTTTTGAGTAGGCTTCCTTGAGGAAGTCTTCTGCTTGCTGGGCTGTTTAGCTCACCCCTTTACTTTGTTGCAGATTGAGCTCGTGGGATCTTCTCTCCTCGTCCCCTTCTGGAGCTTGTTTATCTTTATGTGCCTTTAGACTTTGTTTTCTTGCGCTTTGGACGCTTTAGTTCTTTGTGTAGCCTTTGGGCCTTTCGCTTTGTATTTGACTTGTAAGCCTTTGGATCTTGTAAACTCTTTTGGTTTTTATACAAGTCTTATTCGGTTTGGGATTCGTTTGCTTAGAGCCTTGCGACGTTAGGTAGTAAACTCGCGGCGTGTAACGGCCCTAACTCCTAGGCCGGTTTGGGGTCGTTACATCGGTCGCAAGTTCGGTCTGCCCCAGACCTTTGTTTTCCTTTTCACATTCAACTCCAAACTTCACCCCATATAACCTAGGACCCCCTAACCTATTTGGGCACTTAAACACACCTTAGACATCTTAACACTCATCAAACTCATTTTCTAATACTTAAGCCTTTACTCTTTTTTCTTACAAGATTCCTAACACTTACAATGGTTTCCTCCTAGTTTCCAAGTGGTGTTTTCATACCTATGATAACTACTATCCCAAAATGCTTTCTCCTCCTCTAACATCATCTTTTAAGCATTTCTCTCACACTAACTCCTTATATCCTTCTTGAAATTCTTTTTCCAAGTTACACTTTCTCTTTATTTAACAAAGTTGCCTAAGTCTTACCTAAGTCCAAAATGACTTTGGTACATCCTAAAACCTCAAGATATGCCTAGTCCTATTACACTCTAGAACACTTCCTAGTTCATCAAAATTCCTTACAACATCTTGAACTCCTTATGCATTTTCTAAATTTCGACATAGTTTCTCCTAGCATTTTGTTACACCTTAGCACATTACTTTCATCATTAAACATCCTAGAACACTAAGAACCCAAGAACACCTTTCTTATTACAACTTCACCAAATTCACACCACATCACAATATAGTGCATAACTTAAATTGCATGGCACTTAGGCCCTTAAAATGCATGGCTCTTAGGCCCTAAATGCTTAAATCATAACACTGAATTTCCACAATATATATGCCTTTACCTGCGATTACATACAACACACACATATGCCTTTACTATCCTCTTGAGAACACTTTACTAAGTCATTCACCATTTGCTCTTTAGGTAGTTTTAATAAGCATTTATAAGCTCATTTCTCCTAAGGCATTAAACAACATTAAGTTAGTAGATTTACCTCTTTTTCCAACACACTTCTTCTTGTTCCTTACAAAACCGTATGGTATTTTGATTCCTTGTCAAGTTCTAGACAATGTACAAACATCTAATGAGTAATCAGCTATAGGCTTCATCTCATTGTAACCCTAATTTGACATTGTTTCAAAAACATTAATGTAGTTTGTTTACCTTGATCTTAAGAGAGTTTGGTATATAACAAGAAGGACTCCACCTAGTCCATGAAGAGTTGAAATGAAGCTAGAACAAAGTCAACAAAGAGCCATATCAATGTGTATTTTCGGTTAAGGTAAGAACATGGGAAGGAAACATGATTTTCTTGAGATTCCTTACCTAGAAGCAAGGAGGATCAACAATATGTCAAAATACAAGCTCAAGCTCCTTCAATGGTGGAACACCTTGGCACCGAAATGGAGCTCTTGGAGTTTTGAGAATAGGAATAAAGAGCTTGATGAGAGGAAGAGATTGTGGTCTTTGTTTTTTTTGATTTGGACAAGTGAGCAATATGTACAAGTGGTCCAAGGGGAGTTTCCATGGTGATAGTGGTATTACCGAGAGAGAACAAGGAAGAAGGAGAAGAGAGGTGGTTTTTGCAAACCGTGGGAATGAAGGAAAGAATGAGAATGAAGATAGAACTTGCTTTTATTAGGAGATATTTATGTTTATAAAGTAAAAAGTAAGTTTACTTAGTTTCTTTACTTACTTAGTATTATCACTAAGGAGTGGTGGATCACACACGTAGAAACCGGCACCCTTTATTAGTATGAGGGCATTTTAGTCTTTGTTTGTCATTTAATTACTTAATACAACATATGTTATAAACTAGCTTATAAAAGTACTATTTTCACCTAAGCAAGGCACTTAGAAGTGAAATTTTTGATTTCCCTTAATATAGCCACCCAATGTGATACTATATGTACACATATATTTTAAGAGTAATGATGGACATTTAGCCATTCAAAACTCATTTACAAGACAATTTTTCAAAAACGTGCTTTAAGACTTCTTAAAGCACTTTTGTGTTTTAAAACTGTTTTCAAACTTGGTTTTCTTGTGGTAATTGGTTTAATATGTTCATTAGTGTATAAATGAGGTCTTGGTAAGCTCATTAGGCCTTACTCAAGTTTATCACCAGCTTAGAGCACATTTTAGCTCTTATTGACTTTTTAAAGCACATTTGTGTTTCCTTTTTGTTTAAATTTGTTTACTAAGGTTCTAAGACTCTTTTTAGTCTTATTACACCCCTATTAAGGTGTTAAAACAACATAACTAGGTTTGGGGTATTTCAGTTATGTAGGTTAATAGTATGTAGTTCGTTTATCTTTTCTCTTATTCAATTAGGATATGTTTACATGCTAAGTTTTATTTTTTACTTTGTTTAATTATACGTCAAATTGATTAGTTAGGATTACGCTTGCTTTCATTTAGACTTTAGTATTTATTTGTTTTTTATGCTTTTTGTTTTTGATTTTACGGTTTGCTTTGTTTATTTTATTTATTTTGTCATTACTTGAATTGGTTTAGTAGAAGTTACAAAATTCTTTTTTTAGCTTTCAAATTTAATTCTGTAGGTTTAATAGTATGTACTTCATTTATCTTTTCTCTTAGTTCAATAGGATATATTTACTTGATAAGTTTTAATAATTTGTTTCAATTTTATTTGCGTTTTTATTTTTTCTCGAGTGGATTATTAATTTTATAGTTTTATTTTTGTGTTTTATTTTTGTTTTTTTACTCATTTTGGTGTGGTATATGCCTTTGTAGGGGGAAATCACTAATGGGCTCACCCGATTGAAGTCCGTACGGGGATGAATACATTCATTTGTGAACCCGTAATATACTCAACTTACATCTTCATCTTTTTAGCTTATTATATATATTTTTGCAATCCTAATTACGAATAATTAACATACATAAACTAATGAGTTTATATTCTATCTATAGAGAAGTGCTTAAGATTTCCCCGTTCATTGCACGGTATATTGACAGCGGAGTGGAAGAACCGGTAATATAATCTAACTTATCTTTTTGTCTTTTATACTTGTATTTCCACAAAATATTGAAATTTGGTTTGATAAATAAATTGGTATTAGTTTGATTTGTTTATTTACTCATTTTGTGTGGTTACGTCTTTGTAGGGGGGAATCACCGTTGCTGTTTCCTTCTCTGTGTACAAGTAAGCTACTAAACTCTGCTTTTGTTTGATCATTGAGATTATGTATTCAGATAATATAGGTGCTAGTATATAATTTAGGTTGAAACCTTAGAGTTAGAGTAGCTAGCTTATTTAATATTCATACAGTCACGCTTCATTAACCGTACCGTTTTGTATTTCAAATAAAGTATGGAGCGTGACTGGATGTACGGTGAGCGAGGGGATCACTATCGCAACATGTTGAAGAGTTTTTGCAAAGCGGCAGTGCAGCACAAGGACATGACAAAGGCGGAGAAAATACCTTGTCCTTGTGTTGACTGCGGTGTCTTAAGGAAATTTTCAAACATTGTGGAAATTGAATTCCATCTGAAGACTCGCGGTTTCATGCCACACTATAAGAGATGGATTTTTCATGGAGAAAGTGTTGAACATAATGTCGGGTCCTCGTACATTAATGAAAGGGAGAGGATGAGAACAGACCACACATTTGATTTTGTCAAGTCGGAACCGATCCCAAATGCTTCCGGAGTCAATGACAGTGAACCGACTTATCATGATGAGCAAATAATGGAGATGCTTGATAACGTTGAGAATAATTTTGTTGATCGACCGGATGAGTATCAAAGGTTGTTGGACGCATCCAAGACGGCATTGTATCCTACGTGCACTAAGTACACGAAATTGACGGCTATATTGAATTTGTTCAACCTGAAGGGAAGATATGGATTGAGTGACAAAGGTTTCTCGGCATTCCTCGAGCTGATTCATGATATGCTACCGGATGAGAATGGTCTCCCTACCACCACCTATGAGGCAAAGAAATGGGTATGTCCAATGGGAGTAGAGTACAAAAAAATTCACGCGTGTCCAAACAACTTTGTGTTGTACAGGGGTGAATACGCACATCTGGACACTTGCCCGAAATGTCAGCTGTCCCGGTATAAGCATAAAGATGGTGAGTACTCCTCCGTTCAAAAAAAAGCCCTCCAGCTAAATTACTGTGGTATTTGCCGATTATACCCAGATTCAAACGGTTGTTTAAGAATCCAAAAGATGCAAAGAATTTACGATGGCACGCAGAGGGTAGAAGAGTGATGAGAAATTAAGACATCCAGCAGATGGACCTCAGTGGAGAAACATCAATAGACGGTTCAAAGAACATTTTGGAGGTGAAGATAGGATTTGAGGCTTGGGCTATGTACTGACGGGATGAACCCGTACGGCACATTAAGCAGTCAACACAGTACTTGGCCTGTTTTACTAGTGATCTACAATTTGCCTTCGTGGTTGTGTATGAAACGCAGGTACATAATGTTATCTCTTTTGATATCTGGCCCCAAGCAGCCAGGTAATAATATTGATGTATACCTCGCCCCATTGATTGATGATTTGAAGTTGCTGTGGAATGAGGGAACCGTTGTGTATGATGCTTATGCAAGGGAAAATTTCACGCTCAAGGCGTTGTTGTTCTGTACGGTCAACGATTTCCCTGCATATGGGAACTTGTCTGGATACACTGTGAAAGGAACATTTGCATGTCCGGTGTGCGAGGATGACACATGTTCGGACCGTTTACAAAATTGTGGTAAGAATGTTTACATGTGTCATCGACGTTTTCTACCTGAAGATCACCCTTATCGTAAGAAGAAGAAACTGTTCAATGGTGAGGCCGAGACTCGAGTGGCCCGTCTACCTTTGACCTCTGAGGAAGTGTATGCAAAGGTTAAGGACATTGTGAACGTCTTTGGAAACACATCGAAACCGGCAAAGAACATTTGGAAAAAATGCTCTATCTTCTGGGATTTACCGTATTGGCGTCACCTGCCTGTCAGACACTGTTTGGATTTCATGCACATCGTAAAGAATGTTGGTGAGGCAGTGAGTGGGACTTTGCTCAACATACCCGGCAAAACGAAAGACGGATTGAAAGTGAGAAAAGACATGCAAGTCATGGGTATAAGGAAAGAATTACACCCACAGGAGAATGAGAGACGAATATACCTACCTCCTGCATGCTACACACTTTCAAAGAATGAGAAGATCAGCTTCTGTAAATGTCTACACTCGGTAAAAGTACCTCTGGATATTCTTCAAACTGGAAGAATATTGTATCAATGAAGGATTTGAAACTGTTAGGCATGAAATCTCACGATTATCATGTATTGATGTTACATCTTCTGCCAGTAGCCATCCGTGGGATATTGCCAAATGATGTCAGAAATGCGTTAACCAGATTGTGTTTCTTCTTCAATGCTGTCTGCTGCTGCAAGGTAATTGATGTAAACTCTCTCGATGATCTACAACGTGAAATAGTGGTAACATTATGTCAATTAGAGATGTATTTCCCACCATCATTCTTTGACATAATGGTGCACTTGATAGTCCACATTGTTCAAGAGATCCAATTTTGTGGTCCGGTCTACTTACGCTACATGTACCCTTTTGAACGATACATGGGTATTCTAAAGGGTAGAATGAGGAATAGATATCGACCAGAAGGGAGCATAATTGAAGCAACGGTGACTGAGGAAGTCACAGAATTTGTGACTGATTATCTGAATGAAGCAGAATCAATCGGTATCCCAAAACCAAGACACTACGGCAGATATAAAGGCAAAGGTGTCATTGGAAGAAAGATTGTGCAAGTACCAAGTCAACTGATTCATCAAGCACATCTGTTTGTGTTACAACACCTTGAGGCTGTTGAACCCTTCTTTGATACTCATATGAATGAGTTGAGACAACAAAATCCTACCAGAAACCATCTTTGGCTTACGAAAGAACAAAACCGACTGTTTGTCCAATGGTTCAAATATTATGTCTTTGAAAAAGCGTCATCAAATTCAGAAGTTCTCAATGAGGAAATCAGATTTTTGGCAATAGGACCTGAACCTAATGTTGTATCATTTGAGGGATATGACATTAGTGGGTATACTTATTACACTGCACGCCAAGATGCTAAATCAATAAACCAGAACAGTGGAGTAAAAATAGAAGCGGCATTCAATGAGTACCACATCGGTAACCAGTCTCAACCAGTGAGGAGCTCCAGTTGGTATTACGGTGTTATCGAGGACATTTGGGAGCTAGACTACCATATTGATTCGTTTTTAGTGTTCCGTTGCAAATGGGTGGACAACCGACGTGGAATCCAAAACGATGGAGGTCTTACCTTGGTTGATCTCACACGTGCCAGTTTTAAGGATGATCAGTTTGTTATGGGAAAAGATTGTGACCAAGTGTGGTATGTTCAGGATCCAAAAGACTTCAGATGGTCTGTTGTTCTTCCAGGTAGAAGACCAGTTCAGATTGAAAATGAAAATGAGGATGATGATGATGAGAATGAGACGATTGAAGGAACAACATTGTTTCCTACGGGGTTGCGGGATTTAAATGTTGATACTCAAAACGACTTGATTTATGCACGATCAGACCATGACGAGGGTTTTTGGGTTGATAACACCAAAACATAGAAGTATTTATGGTAATGTTATGTTAACTATTTTTCTTGACTTGTTCAACATTTGTCATTACATTATAAATTCATTCAATTAATTTGACTAACTTATCTTTACTGCAGTGGCTGATCACCCTATGGACCAGCCTGTTGAAGAAGCTGATCCTCATCAGCAGAGACCAGCAAAACGGGTCACACGAGGAGGAAAGAAGGGGAAGAGAACTCACCCACCGGAGGATGGCTTGTCCATCACAGCAGGTGACAGAGCCACCAGCTTCCTCCTCCTCCGGACAGAAGGTGAAGAAGAGAGGTGCCACCCGTGCACTGAAGGCAATTAAAGGCCCCCCCCACGAAGCCTTTGCAGTTCAATGAGTTCAACCAGCCATACGGTAATTGGAAGAATGATTATACTGCATATGCTGGCCACCTGGTCAAGACTTACTGCGACATAAATCACAATTGGAAGCAAGTGCCACAATCATTGAAGGACACTATGTTTGGGATTCTTCAGGTGTGTTATTTTTTTTATAATATGTTATATAATTTTAGAGTTTCTCGTTACTTGTGTTACTAAATGACTAATAATTGTTTATGTAGAGTCGTTTCTTGCATTGATCCTTCTCTTAAGGAGGATATACTGAAAAAAAATGGGGCGACAGTTCCGCGACCATAGGAAGGCCCTCTCTGACAAGTACTTTCATGGTGCTGCGTATCAAGACCCTGAATCGGATGATGCAGAAAGAGGCGATGAACTGCCACCCTGGGAGGCGTACGAGGGCATCACTGAGGAGCAGTGGACCCGGTTTGTGGAGTATCGTCACACGCCAGAGTACCAGGTAGAGCTAATATTCAACGCTGTCTTTTATACATTTTGGCTGTTTTATTTGCTTATTTGTATCTTACACGTTACATATGTATTTGTAGGCGGTTCGTGCAAAACAGCAGGCAAATGCGAAGAAAAATCTATACCCACATCACTTAGGTGTAAAAGCATTGCCGAACGCGTACCAGAGTGGGAGCAAAAGGGCTTGCTTCCACAGGATGTGGCTCCTAGCGACAGAAGGATGAAGGTGTGGGAGTTGAGTCGAGTGCCAAAAAACTCGACACCGGAAAATCCTCAGTACGATGATGCCACGAGAGAGATTATAAATCAAATGGTATCTAATTTCGGTTCATAAGTTTAATATTTGTTTGTGTACCTGTATATTAATGAATTTTGTTAATTTTGTGTTTTATAGGAAGAGTTAAACTCTCAAGTTACTGAGGGTTCTTGGGCTCCGAACAGACAATATGATCCCCTTTCTCGTGCTCTTGGAAAGGTGGATCATCCTGGTCGCGCTATTGGTTTTGGTGGACAAGTTGGTATCCGCCAAGCTTTTGGTAATCCGGGTCTAGGAAAGGCTCACAAGGAAGGATGATCAGCTATGAGGAACATTTGAAGGTTACTGCTGAGATGGAGCAGAGGCTTATGCAGAATGTTCAGCATTTGGTTGCAGAGGAGATGACAAAAATACGCTCACAGATGTGCAGTAGTCAGGAGGTGACTAGACCAGCCCATGCACCATCAGCTGATAGGGAGGAGGGCACACCAGTACGGCAGAGTAGTGTGCAGTCGATAGATCCATATCCACATGCATCTATTAAGGTTTAGTCACATTAACTTAGAAAATAAATTATTTATTATCATCTATTTACTTCGATTGTGTTCGTTTAACCCTTCTTTACTTAATGTTCAGGAACCCTGTTTATGCACGCTGTTCATACCGATGGGAGGTGCGGATATTATGGTGGCGTGGGGTAAATTGTTTCCCTCATCTGGTACAGACACCGTCGGCGGTGAACCACTACGGCAGGGGTATGTCCGGGTGCTTGTAGATGATTATGTGACAGAGTATGCTGATGTTGCTATACCGGTACCTCTGGGACAGAGAAACATACTTCGCTCTGTTCAAACAGCTACAATCCAATGGCCGGGTACATGGGTCAAAATCTCGGGCCAGGTAAACACAATTAACACTTACTCTAAAATTATAATTATCCGATGTTTCAATTAGTATATGGTTTAGAGTGAGTCACTTAAACTTAATTAATCAACAAATTAGGAAAATGTCAAGTCGAAAAAAACTTCTAAAGGAAAAGGAAAAAGTGTTGCCACACCAGCTCTCACGGGGGCATCCTCCAACTTCATGATGAGACCTGCTTTAGTAGAGAAGAACATATTGGAGGGGTTGTCACAGAACATGAGACTTCTGCACTCGTCCTTGTTGATGACGTCACCTCAGAGTGATAGGATCCAAGTGGAGGATAGCCAGGGTCTTTTTCACCATCACGAACCCGAAGGACGGACGCATACGTTCGATATATATATGTCCGACTTCGTTGATGTATTCAAGAGAGACTGGTTAAATGTGTCGATTCTGAAGTCAGCTAGCATGTGAGCGATCTCATACCTTTTCCTATATTAATGAAATACTTGAATTATTTTTTGTACTTTAACGCCGTTCACTGATGTTGTTGTCTTTATGGTGCAGGCATGTGCATTCCAAGGCGATACGAGATCATCAGACTGACAGCTTCGGATTCCTATGCCCTGATACTTGCAGTGAAGTGACTATGTTAATGGATCCTGAAAGTCTTTTGCGGTACGTGACGAACACAATATATGAATGTGCAGACAAGTCATACATTCTGCTACCATATTATCAAGGGTAAGTCATACTTCCATATCTTATTACGTTTTATTTATAAGTTATGTTATCCGTGTTATGATTTCAATTGTATTCATCACGTGAGCAGTCGTCATTGGTCGTTGTTGGTTTTGGTCATGAAATACCCGAGAGTCTTACAGTTCGACTCACTGGTACGAGTGCCAAGAAGCCAGCGATAGCAGCGGCTCTAAAGAGGTGAGCTATTTAAATTATACTACAATTGTCATAACTTAATAAATTGTTTCGTTAAATTTGATTAAATTGTGTATTACATTTAAAATATTTATTTTGTATAGTGGCTTCCAAGCTGCACTGCGTGCATTGCAAAAGACACCGAAGAACATCCCTTGGACTACAGTGAAGGTAGTTTTACTTATTTTGTGCAAATAGTTAACATGTTAATAGTACCTGCAAGTATGACTGATAACGTAATGTGTGAATGTATAGTGTCCAGTACAGCCTGGTGGATCAGAATGCGGTTACTATGTTATGAGGTTTATGCGTGACTTAGTAGCATCATCCAAGTTTTTGCCAGAAAAATCATTGGACATGGTATTAAACTATCTTTGAAAGTCTTGGTTTATATGTATTTTTATTCTTTGTCATTCTTTGTGTAGTGTCTCACTAACTATTCATTTTTGTTTGTTCAAGGCTTTCGAAGAAATCGTGGGCATTGGAAGTTATGAAAATAGGCACATATCTGAAATCCTCGAGGAATGGGCAGAATTTATCTCCATCGACGTACTTAGTTGATTCCTCTTAAGTTGTTTGCGTTGAACATTACTTGTGTTATTATATGTATTTCATTAGATTGAAACGTAGTGAATTGTATATTGTAATGGAGTGTGGTGTGGAGAGTGCATGTGGTGAAGTGTAGTACAACTAATCCTTTTTTTGTTATGAATTTTCTTGCGTTTTTGCATTTATTGATGCGTGCCGATGATTATGGCCGCTTTATGGGTTTATAGTATGCTACCGAGGCGCCCCACACTGTGGTGGCAGCATTATACAATGCATTTACAGGTTTGCTTAATTTTGTGGTGTATTTGGGTGCAATAATAAGCTGGAAAGGAAAAAACAAAAAAAAAAGACTGTCTATTTCGGCGGTTCCTACTAAAGAACCGCCGAAATAGACCAGCTCCATTTGACCGCCTTGTTTGAGTTCGCCACCTTAAGGAGAAATTCTCCACAGCTTGTTTTTACATGTTTTCAACAGAAATCAAGGCCTAGTTAGTCTCCAAGCAAGATCTAACCATAAGAAGTATTTAATGTAAGGTTTAAGGCAAAATCACCTTAAGAATGCAAGGAGTGTTCAAGAAGGTTTCGACCTGAATCAAACACACCACAAGGTGTTAGATCTACCATATTGACATAGGAAATAGCTAGATCTCAACAAGCTACCTTGTTATTAGGTTTTACCTTGGAAAAATGCCTTAAAAGAGGGTATTTCCTTGGATCTAGGCCACCCTTGCTCCAAATGGCTCACCAACAGATTCCACATGAACAGGAGAAGAAGATGAGGCTATGAGCAATGTTTCACAGGCGAATTCGAAGGGAATCAAAAGTTATGAGCTTAAAGCACATTTTTACCTTAAATGGTCAAGACTTGAACTTTCCTCCTTAGATCTGGTTATGTACGAAACCAACCTTCCTCTAACCTCCAAATCACTCTACATAGATGTATAGAAAAGTTTGGAGTGTAGATCAATCGAAAAAGGAAAGAAAGATGAAGAAAATGGGCATTTTTATGCCTTAAGAGCTTACCTAGAGCTTGAAACCTCATCAATGGTGCTTGGGAACTTACCCACGGTTGGAGGGGAGCCAGAGAGAGCTCATGGACGGAGCAAACTCGGCTCAAGAGAAGAAATGAGAGGAAATGACCTATTATTAAGCTTAAAGCACTTTTTTGAATATTTAGGTCATTATTGGTTTGATGACTCATCAAGTCTGATTGGAGCTGCATAATTGATGGAGAATTCGGTGGAGACAAGGAGGAGACAATGATAAAGGCATCCGTCCTTGATTGAGAAGGTAGGGTAGTGTTTGATTCAAATTTTGAATGAAAATGGAGTTATAATGTTACTTTAGTCCATTTAATGAATGTGTGACTCATCTCTTGTCTTGTACTGCTTGGGAGCCACGAAATACAAGGGGAAGAGGCTCCAAAAATCGCTGGCACACATTGGTAAGGTGAGTGTAGACAATTTGTTTTTGTTTTATTAGGTAAAGTGTACTTTTTTGTTATTTTATGCAAAAGTAAGATGGAATAAATAATGGTCACATGGGGATTATCCCTTGGTCTGTTTAGAGACTTAATTATCTGATTTCATATGGTCCATTTCGTGGTCAATGGTCAACATTGATGAAATACCCCAAACCTTGATATGTTGGTTAAATGTTGAAATATGGCATCTAAAAGCTAAAAGTGCCTTAGAAACATCAGTGTACAATTTAAGCCATGGTAAAACACAATAAAACACACTAAGGCACGGTTTGAGCAAAAACGTGCTCTAAGCTTGGAGTGAACTTGGCTAGGACCCAAAGAGCCTACCAAGACTTAATAATATTTAATTATGATTTTATAGGGCTAATTAAGTCCTTAGGCAACCTTGGTAGACAATGAAACCAAACAAAACACAAGAATATACCTTAAAGTCAGTAAGAGCAAAATGTGCTCTAAGCTTGGGATAAATTTGTATAAGACATAATGGTCATACCTATACCTTATAAATATGTTAATGAACATATTAAATCAATTACCAAAGAAAACCAAGCTTGAAAACAAGTTAAAACACAAAATGTGCTTTAAGGAGTCTTAAAGCACGTTTTTGAAAAATTGTCTTGTAAATGAGTTTTGAATGGCTAAATGTCCATCATTACTCTTTAATTAACATGTGTACTATATAGTATCACATTTGGAAGTCTATATCAATGGGAAATCAAAATTTCACTTCTATGTGCCTTGTTTTGTGAATAGTGATTTTTTATAAGCTAGTTTGTAACATATGTGGTTATAAGTAATTTAATTGGTCAACAAAGACTATTATACCCCTAGGAGATATAAGAGGCCGGTTTTCATGTGTGACTCACCACATTTGAACAAATAAATAAGTTAAGTAATGACAAAGCAAAAGTACTATTTGCTTTTAGCTTAAATATCTCCAAAAGCAAGTTTTATCTTAATTCTCTCATTTCCCTTCACTTCCAACGTCTTCTTCCTCCTCTCTCCATCGGTTTCCAACAGAACCATCTCATTCTTCATCTTCCTTCACTTGTAACTTATGACTCCATGCTCCGAATTTAATTCCGAGACTACCGTTCTCTTAGTTGGAGCAAGCTCTACAACATTGCCTTTTCAAATCATCAAAACCACCATTTCGGTGCCAAGGAGAACTTCCATGGAAGGAGCTTGAGCTTATATTTTATATGCCTTGTTGATCACCTTTGCTTCAAGGTAAGGAAAAACCAAAGAAAACTCCATTTCCTTCATTTTTGGTGTTGGCCGAAAATGCACCTTGTAATGGTGTCTTCTCTTGTCTTGTTTTAGCTTCACTTGAATCTTCCAAGGGCTAGGAGGAGTCCTCTTTTGATACTCATTCAAGCTCTCCTTCCATTCAAAGGTAAAACAATTACCTTGATGTGTTAAAACAATATATGTAACTAGGGTTTACAATGAGATGAAGCTTAAAGCTTATATACTCATTTCAATGTTGGTATATTGTTTAGTTGTTGACAAGGAATGAAATGCCTTACCGGTTTTTATAAGGAAACAAGAAAGAAGTTGTGTGGAAAAGAGGTAAATATACTAACCTAATGTGGTTTAATGCCTTAGGAGAAATGAGCTTATATTGCTTGTTAAAATGGTCTAAGGAGCCAAAGGTGAATGACCTAGTGAAATGCTCTCAAGGAGTTTATTAAGGGCATATGTATTGTTGGGTGTATTTGCAGGTCAAAGGCATTATTTATGTGGGAAATTCAGTGTTTAAGTTTAATGCAATTTTAGGGCCTAAGAGCCATGTTATTAAGGGCCTAAGTGCCAAGCAATTTAAGTTTATGCACTATATTGTGATGTAGTGTAGTTTAAAGGTTTAGTTGTGTGTAAAGAACATCTCTTGTGAAGGTGAATGTGTTTAATGGTTAAAGGATGAAAAACCATATGTTTTGTATAAGAGTGTGTATTAAGAGATTGAATGTTCTTGATTGTCTAAAGGTGAAAAACAATGTGTTTTGGTGTAAGGTGATACAAGAGAAGCTATGGCGAAATTTAGTTGATAAACAAAAGAGTTTATGTGTTGTAATGAGATTTTATGACCTAGAAGGTACTAGGAATTTTTAAGTGTTAAGATGGTGAAAGAAAGTGAATTAAGGTGTTCTTAGAGTTAAGATGCCTTAGGCATAGTCTTGGAGATTTAGGGAACTAATGGATGATTTCTTGATACACCAAGGTGATGGTGGAGGTGTCGTAAAGTCTTGTGCAAAGTTTGGTGAACAATGAAAGTGTAACGCCTTGTGAAGGTTTAATTATGAACTTGTGGGAAAGACTTGAGGAGTGTGTGTAAAGGGGATGAGTGTAGTGCAAATGATGTTTAAAAGGGTGGTTATAAGGTAGTGAGGGAGTACTTTGGTTAGGTGAAGTTTTAGGCAAGAATACAAGTTACAAGTGTAAGAAAAAAATGTTCTAAGTGTTAGGGCTTAGTAAAAGTTGAGTAAAAGTTTAAGGAATTTTTGGGATGTTTCGAGAGGGTTTAAGTGTGCCCAAAAGTTGTTAAAACATGTGAGAGAACATGTGTAAAGCATAGAAAAAAAATTGGGATGAATTTGGAGTTTAGAAAGAGGAGAAAAGCACATTAGAAAATGGGTTCTGCAGTGGACCTCCCCTACGGACCGCCCCTGTGGGGAGGTCCAGTGCAGAGAAGTGAAAAAAAAAATATACGTGTAGCATCTGTTGTGGACCGCCCCTGGGACCGCCCCAGAGGGGCGGTCCAGACCAGAAATGAAGAAAAAAATTTTGTTTAGGCTCCTAATGATGGGGGATTGAATGGTAATGGTTTTAGATGATGTTTAGGCCTTGTTTGGTGACATGTAAAGGCCTTAAGAGGTGTAAACAAGTATGAGGTGTAATGAGAAGTGATTAACTTATATGATTAAGTTTAAACTACAATGACTTAGTGGTCCAACATTAGGGAGTGATGATGGTTAGAAAGATAAGCATTAGACTTTAAACAAGCATGTTACTCCAATGTTAATGAAAGTAATTGTAATGTTATCAGTTGTTCGAGAAGTGCTCGAGGAACATAAGTGGACATGATAAAGTGGACTCCGGTGACAGGTATGGTTTTCTTGCAACCTGTGTCCTACCGGATTACACCGGCTTGTATGCCAATGTGTTTTGCTGAGTGTTTGCCACCTTAAGATTAAAACATGTAATGAGTTTATAGTAATTCATTTATGTGGCGCAACTGGTCTCCGATACCGTTTAACCTCAAATAAGTGTTTAACCTTAGCTAACTAGAACTAGGAACACGTGAGAGATCGGTATTCGGAGTTAACGACCCAAACCTTGGGAACGTGCTAACCACGGCTATGTGTGAGTTGTTGGATATTGTTGTTGTATGCAAGTGTGTGAACCTCCCTTGTGTGCTTAACTCGGTTATGATACCGTATGGTGTGTGGATGTGGTAGGCTCCATAATGGATCTCTAACTACTTGTTTATAAGTGTATATGTACTAATGGGGGTGAGGAGTCCGGTTGTTCCGGCCACGCGTGTGAGGACGGGAGTCGATGTCATATCCGGTTCGGCTCTCTTGGTGTATGTATAGGTTGTATTCCAATTTGGTTTCTACCTTCCCTTAGCTTATCCAAAGCTAGTTACTGACTCACGTCGGGCCACAGGGGCATACGAATGTTATTTCGGTGTGCTTGGGATTACTATATCCGACACACCTTGGGTATAAGTTAACCGTTCGATATAACTGGACGGTAACGAGGTTGGTAACGAGCTTAGCATGAGATTGGCATTAATCTCTAGGCTCACTATGTATACTAACTATGGTGGAAGGTTCCTTGTGTGAACCGACCTTATGGTTGTTTGTGTTGTTATTGTGCTAGGCAATTTCCCTTGCTATGCTATGATATGTATACGTTAGGTGTTTAAAATGAATGCGATGTTATCATGTGTACGCCGAAATAAGAAAGGTTTTGTTATGTTTTGTTATGTGAGGAATGAGATATGTTGTAGGATATGGAGTGTGTGGATCATGGAAATGAATCCCAGTTTGTGACAAGAGGCGTTTAAGGATAACCCGATTAATGGGTACGTGTCGTTCATTAAGGAAGTAGCTCCGTTTAGAGGAGAGCCACTTTAGGGTTAAAGGAATCATTGGATGATTTGTTAAGTGTGGATGTGTTGGATATATGTTGAGCCCTATTGTTGGGTGTATGCAAAGTGTTTGTGTGTTTATGGTTTGTATGCATGATTTAAATATAATCAACTGCATGCTAGGACGACAATTAGTTGTGCGTGGCCCGGTAGCATGTGGGCTGCGGGATTACCATACCAGCAAAGGTGCTGAGCCCCTGGGGGCCACCCTTTCTCTCCTTTTCTATTTCAGGCACAAGGAGCTGGAAGCCGTTCGAGAGTAGGACGGGTAGATGTTTATACATGGGTAGCCATTTAAATGGCGTAAGCATTGTAGGCGTAGTAAGACCGAAATTGTTATCGGCATTAGTTGTAAATACTCGGTACAGTGGGAATGTATGTATATAATAAATGTTGGAAATGGAATAAGGATAGTAGTTGTTGTAGTTGCTGCTCGGAATCTAGTCCATCAGACCGATACAATGTACATGTATTAGCCTTGTTAGCCACGTGGGTGGTTAACGGCGTGTAACACCATTGAATTAAGTAATGTGATGAGTTGAGATTTCCGCTGCAGTTTGATGTTAAGTGTATGGTGGTGGTTGGGGTGTTACAAAAAGTGGTATCAGAGCGAAGTATCGCTCTGATGACTGAATTACCGAGCTTAGGAAGTACCGAGTTAGGATTTAAGTACTTTGGGTTAAGGGTTGAGTGATAGCGTGAGAGATACGCTAGATAGGAACAACCAGTGAATACGGGAAACCTACAGTATCCTTCCCGCCCTCCACAATCCCTATTTTATAACTCGGGAAACAACGCCAGAGAGATGAAAGTCCTCTCTTACTCGGGAATACCCGATCTGGCTGTTAGTAAATACCTTTAAGGGTACGGAGAACTGTCATACGGTAGATCCCGAAAACTGGGAATCCCGGAGATGGTCTCCATCTGAACAACGTTAACCACATTTAATAGCGAAGAACGAAGGAATTTGTGTATAGGAGAATAGAATTTACGGCAACCTGGGTCGACATGCAGAGCAGTCGAGATTAACCAGCTTGCGACGCACCAACCGTGCAACAGGCAAGAAATGGATCCATAAAATCCGAGACGAATGTCTACGGAACCACAGTTGATAAATAATACACCAACGGTGTACCAACCGATGAAGGAACTGCAACATAGTGCCCAAACAAGAGACAAGTCTCAGTAACCACGACAAATACTTGGAACGGGCTACGAAGAGGAAACAATACAAAAGGAAAGGGGACTCCAAGAATGGGAGACACCCCAGTTGATAATTATTATGTGAAGACAGTGAGAAGTCGCCTAGAGGAGTTATTATCAAGACAGTAAGATCAGTGAGGGCCAACAAGGCCACTGATAAAAATATGGGTAAAAACAATACCACAATCGGTATGTGTTAAACCAATAGCCAGTTAGCATGGCGCACTTGCCATAGCAAGTGCTGCTATAACAGGGCTGTTCGGGAAATTAATAACCACTACAAAGTACTTGGAAAGGTACCATAAAGTTAAATGTGATCGTCATAACAGTGGAAGGGCCTGCTAGCCTAACCTCTGTAATTGTAAGTACACACAGTCAGCAAGAAGCTAGACTTGGCTAAGGTAAGAAGATGTTGTGAAACCATGAAAAATTTTCTTTCAAACCCAGATTTATTCAAACTCTTTCTTTCAAAACCCAATTTTTCTTCAAACCAACACTTCTTCCCAACCTTCTTTTAAACCAAACCAGTGAAACCAGGGGCAGTTGACAAGGATACAACAGTGGATAAACTTTCCCTCGATTAAGTTCGGGAAGCAAGGAATGAATATAGTCACGGGACAAGATAAGGGAGTTGACAACAGAATACTTCACCTAGGCGTGTGACGGACACTACGAGTGTACCAACTGTGTTGTGGGACGACCGCACTCCGATAGGAGCATGTGGGCCCGACAGACCTACTTATAGGTTAGTTGGGTAAGTAGTAATGTATCAGTATGATACCCCATATATGTATACGAGTAGAGTCCAGAACACGGGAAGTAGTCGACTCCGTTCTACGGTCAGCAGTGTAAGTCAAGCAAGAGCTAAGGATTACCATGAATGGTTGAAGTAAAGGAACCCAGCTAAATTAAAGAGACTGAAGGAATCAGTGAATGTGTGCAAGGAAATATTTAAGATACAAGAGGTGCGAAGTACACCGACTGTTATATAAAGACATTGGAGAAGGCGTAGTTTACTGAAAGTACCCATAAGTGCAAGCCAAATGTAATGGCATGACTTAGCAACACCCAGGAGCGATCCTTGAAGGGTGTTTGCATCAACGATAGTTGAACAAGATAACGTGACAGAAACACAAGGGTTGAAACTAACACCCAGTTTAGATATAAGTTGTCAGGAGACGGACTGACAATCCTAAGGGACATCCCAGGAAAGGAAACGGAATGCAACGACTTTGTCGTGGAGCTCAATATAATATTCAAACCATGTAATGTTGCACAAAGAAGTACATGTATGTGGACAGCCTACAATGAGCGCAGCTCAAGGCAATAAGGCTTATAGGCCACAAATAAAATGTGTTATATAAATTAGATTGATTGCAGAAGTATATGTTACACAAGGAAATAGAGCGGAGAACGAACCACTGCTTTAAGAGTGGGGATACCTCTCGATATTGTGAACCCGCGAGAGCGGTAGTTGTGTGGACCAAGTTCAAGAAATATGTGGAGGATGGACCACGTTGTTATTACCCCATGATGATTTGAATAAAATAATACGAAAAAGTGCTCGTACCAGTTGTGTACACAGGAAGAGTGATAAGTCTGATAGCAATCACCATAGGTGTGTGAAGCTAAATGTATAGCGAACAACGCTCAAGAAACATAAAGGCTCAAGAAAAATAGTAGTATATTCAAAAAATCAGCCAAATAAGTGGCCAGATAACCCCAGCGTAATAGCGGAAGCTAATATAATAGCGGATGCAGTATAAATTGATGTTGTATAATGAGTAAGGATACGGTGCGCAATAAGCGACCGTTGTGTGAGTATTGTTAGATGATAAAATGGGGAGTGAGCAGAGTTATGAGTTTAACCCAGTGGAGGCACAACAGTAAATGATAGCAAATGAACCGAGTAGTAAGCCGGTGACAAGTATTATGTGATAAGGACTCCAGTAAAACACAGTGTAAATTCCTATGGCAATCGCATAAGAGATTTACTGTCAAGAGTTTACGCCTCTGCACTCTGTATGACTGAGTGTTTTGGTATTGTACTTGCGCAGTAACGATCAAGTGGGATAGTTAGGATTTGGGAAATGTTAATTGTGGTGGATGTAGAAAGAAACCTATAATACTATAATGATCAATGCATAGGAAATGCAAGGTCATACCAATGGAAGAGTACTTGTACGAAACCAAATGTGGAGGTATGATTAAGAATAAGTGATAACAGTGGCACTAAATACCAAATGTCGGTATGAAATATACCCCAGGTGTGGGAAATAACCGAGAGAGCACTACACATTAGGTAGTAGCTCAATCTCAACCGACAGTAAGTCGGTAGAAGCAAGTCAATCATTGTGAAATACATAGTTGTATACACAGTAAATTGTTATGGAAGTGGATGGAAAGTTGTGAAACTCACCGAATTCGCTCACGGTAAGAGATACCGTGCGTCGGTTGAGAAACCATTAATACCAAGATTAGGGTAATACATTGGAGATGTACAATACAGCAACAGTAACGAATGGGGCAAACTAGCTCTATAATTATCAGAGTTGCGCAACAGAGGCCAGTGAGCCCATGCGTCAGATACCGGATATACATTGTGAATATGAATGGATGGCTAGTCATCAATGCCTAAAAGCCTCACAGGCCAGGACCGAAACCGGTTATGAGTTAGATAAACTCCTAGGAAATTCTTGGTTTAAGGAAGTTAAAATACTTCACGACGGCAGAACATTTTAAGCCAATGTTCAGTGGTTGATTACGTGGGCGTAATCCCTTTTAAGGGGGTAGAGCGTAAAGAAGGGATGATTTGAGCTCCCAAAAGAAGGGATGATTTGAGCTCCCAAAAGAGAAAGGACGGACCTGGCAGCGAAGATGCCAAGCAGGGAATCTCCACAGAAGGAACAAACCCTTTCAAAAAGGCCAGGGGTCCTATCAAGGGAAGGGGAACCAGACTATTGGGAACCCCCAGTCAGGAACCTACGGAGCAGCAAACTCATAGAAAACCTATCCATCTAAGGGTAGGCACTCTAACCAAGCAGTTAAATTTGAAAATTTTGTGACTTCTTCAGTACCATTAGAAAATATAATTGACCTCGATTGTATCATGTTCTGGACATGGCTCAAATACGGGCCAGAAGTTTGTCCGCCACTTCAACTGTAGACAATGTGGAAAGGATCACCCCGGCGTGGACTGCCAAGGAGAGAAAGTCTAGTGCCGCCACTGTCAGATATATGGACATCGTGCCTTCGAGTGCATCCGAAACCCGGAGAGCAAAACTACTACTCGCCGGGAGCAAAGGCAAATACCGGCTATAAGAGTGGAGCCAGCGATACTCGCCCTCCACCAACAAACCAAGCTCAGGGCTAAGGGCAAAGGCCCAGCATCGGGACCCGCCCTGCATGTTATGGACCGTTCAGACGAAGTTGGTACCTCTACCAACCCAAGTATTTCTAAACCCATACGAACATGTCATTGAGCAGTGAATGTTGTGAATGAGTGCTTACATGCCTTATGTGCCTAATCGAGTAGGAAAGAACTAATAAAACTCACTAGTAGAATTTTAAACCACGTAGGAAGCTATAAGATATGCTTTCCTATCCCCTCACCGCCCCGCCCTCCCTGGAAGAAAACATTATCAAAGCACAAGAACCAGCAAACAAACAATGTAAGGTGATCCAACCAGGTTTATACTACTCAAAAGAAAACCTAATGCCAGAAACATAAATTGCAATCATCAGAAGATGTCAAGAACTGGGAGCAGGACCAGGAGGGTTCTACACTCCCGAATTTCCAGGAGGATAAAAAATGAAGCTGAAATGATGTGCTTAGGAAAGGATTGGAATCCTTACTCAAAAACCTACCAGGATACAAGAAATGGAGATGGAGCGCAAGTACCAAAAATCCCAGAAGAATTTTTACAAATTGTGGAACAAGTAGTTATACAGCCCACAGTTGAAAGAAGATCTAGTTCCCAATCTAAGGGCTGATCTACGTATCATCAACTTCTGTGAAAAAGGAGGCCGTTTAGGATTACACCAGGACAAGGATGAAACACAAGGGTCCGTCGAGCAGGGGATACCAGTATTGTCTTTGTCAATTGGAGATGACGCAGAGTTCCTTTATGGCGAGCAAAAGTGTGTGGACCTTGCAAAGAAATCATCATTGAATTCGGAGATGTTTTAATAATAGGTGGAAAGTCAAGGTTGCTATACCATGGAATTAAGATGATTAAAATGAACTCAGCACCTTCGACAGTGATAAATGCCACCCACATGAAACCAGGAAGATTAAGCTTGACTTTTAGAAAATACTAGTGTTGTAATTGTTTTTGAACATCTGAAAGAACATCACCTCATCAATGAAGCATTATTGTTATGAAAAGTGAATGTCTTTCGACCTCCATCATATGTCAAAGTACTTACCCAGATTCTGTTGTTAGGTTGTGCTAAGGAGACGGAATGTTATAACCCAAGGTTTCGTTATTATTTTATTTTGTCACAACTTATTTTTTAGTTGGTTTAATCCTAATTCAAGACATGGAGGTCCTTTGGATTAATGAGAAGGGCAAGGTAGTCCTTTCCGTTATTATTATTTTGGTAAGGGTTTTATCTTATTAATTAAGATATATTAATAACTCCCTGTTAACAACGTTGATCACGATTTCTTGCGCGATCAGTCGCGCAGCCCTAGAGACGTTCTTCTTCCTCTTCTCTCTTCACGCTGTGTTCCTCATCAATCCGTCCAAGCACAGCCGTTTGTGAATTGGAATCTCTGCTGGGAATTCATCCTCTCCTTCCTCGCGTTCCGCTTTCTGTTTGGGGTAAGGCATTCAGCTCTCTATCGGTTCTGCAATTGTGTAGAATTTCGCGTTCTAATACTTCCCTCTGCAATCTGTTTGTAAACCAGTGGTTCTTCGTCGTTCCTTGGTCGGTTTCCCCTGCTGTTCCTTGTTGCGATTTCGCTGTCAGATCAGGTGAGAATCATGTTGTGTTCATCGAGTTCAGCATCTGATTTAAGGGGTTGAGCAGTTTTCTGATTAAGGGTTTTGTCTCCGCGTTGCTATGGTAATTCAGTGGCTGTTTGGATTGCTTTTTGGGTCTGCGTTACGGCTGTGTCGGTGTTGGATCGTCTGCTGTTCAGATTCGAAGACTTATCTACTGTGTACTGAGGTAGGTGGCTTATAGATTCGGCTGTGTGTTCAGCCTTGGGGAGTTTCAATTCTAGTATTGAATGTGTTCTGTCTCCGCTCTGGGTTTGCGAATTCGTCTGTCTAAGTGTTGTTTAATAATGTACAAACCCCAAGGTTGTTTTCTGCAAACTTGAAATGTTTTGACATTGTTTTGGTGCCTCTGTTTGTGTGAAATTACCTCTGTTTTTCTGAGTTTTTCGGCACATCCGAACTTCCATCCGACCTGGAAGCTCGGACACGCCTTCTGCGCTTTGAGTTTTCTGAAGTTTTGACGTGTCCGAACTTCCGTCCGAGCTTCGATGTTCGGACGGGGTGCGAGGATGAGTCCGACTTACAAGTCTCGAATGGTGTCCGAACTTGTAAGTCCGGACAGAAGTTCGGACCACTCAACTCCTCCTCTTCTGTTTTTGCTTCGACCTGTGTCCGAACTTCGTCGTTCGGACACATGTTCGGACCCTACGTGTGTTTGATTTCCGAAGAACGTCCGAACATCCGTTCGAGCTTTGATGTTCGGACACCTCTGTCTCTGCTTCTATTTTAAGGTTCGACTTGTGTCCAAACATCGATGTCCGGACACAAGTTCGGACGAGCTACTGTTTTTGACCACAACTTGCTCGTTTGGGCTCCGTTTTGACTTCCATTTGCAGGGTTGGATTCCCCTTCTGATTCCCAGCTACTTATGCGCTTTCTGGTGCCTTTGGTGCACATAAGATTAATTGTTTTTAAGCTTCTGTTTGGGACCTAGTTATCTCTGTGTCAGAACCTTTGGATGGCTGGTCTCGCTGTCTCGTAGCGCGCTATGTAGGATCCTCTGTTCACGGGTGATGTTCCACGTTCTGTTCACCGGTGTTTCATCTGTTCTGTTTACGAGTGAGGTTTCCTCGTTCTGTTCACGAGCTGGTTGCTCGTTCTGTCTGTATGTTGTGATCAACTAGTGTCCCGCTCTATTTTCGGATTCTATTTGACTCTGACTCTATTTAGTCCTTTATTGTGTAGACTTCTGCTTCCGTTTTCTGACATGTTTATGGACTCCTTGCGACTCCTTCTGATTTGTTAATATTCTTAAAATGTTTGAGCATGCTGGGTGATGAAGTTGGTCATCTACTGGGCATAGTTGTTTGCTCATTCCCCTACTCTATCTAACATTGCAGATTGATCAGCAAGGGTCACTTTGCTCAGCCTCTGGAGTTTAGTTTGCTTTGTTATTTCGGTTCTTTTTTGAGACATTGTATTTGACTTTGAGCCTTTGGGCCTCTTCAGTTAGCTTCCGCTTTTGTTAGTTCGTTTGGTGGGTTTTGTAATGACTTCTGGGATGTTACGACATCATTTTGATTGTACTTTAATCAAGTGTTTGTTTTGGGCCTTGTTTGATTATCTGTTTAAGTTCGTTTATTAGAGTCTTGCGTTATTATATAATAATATGCGGCGTGTAATACCCCTAACTCCTAGGCCAGTGTTTTGGGGTGTTACATTTAGTGGTATCAGAGCTCTAGGTTCTAATCTGCTGGGATTTTAAGCTAGCCAGTCAGTCAGAAACGTCAATGCTAGTGTCTGAGTTTAACTGCTTGCTGTTGGACTTTTAGAATGCCACCAAGGAGAGCTACAGGAAATGTTGCTGATGCTGTTCAGCAGTTTATGACGCAGCTCATGCAGACCATGGCTGCAGGGGGTGGACCTGTTGGAGGAGGACCAGTTGGCGGGCCAGGCCCAGCTGGGGCTGATGCTGGAGGCCGGAATGTGAGGGCGCTTCAGGAGTTCATGAAGCTGAAGCCGCCGTCATTCGATGGGGTGTGAGACCCCCAGGAGGCCAGTCATTGGTTGACTGAGGTCGAGACTTGCTGCGAGTCATGGGCTCCGAGGAGGAGCAGAAGGTCGACTTTACCACCTTTCTTTTCAAGGCCGAAGCCAAGGAGTGGTGAAGGTCTGTGATGGGGAAGTTCCCACAGGCTTGGACGTGGGAGCAGTTCACTGGGGAGTTCAACAAACAGTTCTACCCCGACGTGTATAAGGATCAGCGCATCTTGGAGTATAATAGGCTTCGCCAGGGGCGCGATATGAGTGTGGAGGAGTATGTCAGGAAGTTCATCAGTCTGTCTAAGTTCGCACCTGAGCCAGACGAGCATAGGAAGGCTAGGAGTTTGAGAGCGGCTTGAGGCTGGATATTCGCTCTACTGTGACGCCGTTACGTCACAAGACCTTCAGGGACGTTGCTGATGTCGCCCTTTTGGTGGAGGATGATGGGGTCGCCAGTCTGGAGGGAAGGACCTGAAGAGGAAGCTGAGGTCCGACGAGAGTGATAGGAGGGATCAGTCTGCTTCTCAGTAGAAGCAGTCTACTGGAGACCGCTCTGGGCCCTCTGGGACCGTTCGAGAGATAGAGGCGGTTCGTCTTCGTCAGCTCCCGCTCCGAAGTGCCGGGTCTGCGGCAAGTTTCACAGAGGTCAGGACTGCTACAGGAAGTCCGGAGCCTGCTTCAAGTGTGGATCCATGGAGCATAGGATAGATGACTACCATCAGGGCGAGAAGAGCAGAGGTAGCTCTGGAGGTAGAGCTGGTGGTGCTTCAGGGTCCAGAGATCAAGATCGGGCTGAGCAGAAGAAGCCCCAGGGCCAGGCCAGAGTGTACGTGATGGTTGGAGAGAGAGACCGATCGATTGACAGAGTTGTCACAGGTATTCTCCAGTTGTCTTCTGTTGTTTGACTCTGGAGCCACCCACTCTTTTATTGCTGCTGAGTTGGTGGGTGAGCTCTGTTTGCCTATTGTGCCTCTGGGTGTTGAGCTGTGTGTGCATAGTCCATTAGTAGGGACTCTTCTATGCTTCTGAATTCTGTTGTAAAGATAGTCCTGTGTTAGTCAGAGATAGGACTCTGTGTGCTAACCTCATCCCGATGGAGATGACAAATTTTGATGTGATTTTGGACATGGATTGGCTTGCTGCGCACCATGACCACATTGATTGTGCTGCTTCGAGAGTCACTTTTGAGGAGCCGGTCAGCCCCGCCTAGTTGTAGCAGGGAATGGACTCCCGTGCTCGCCGCCTGTTATATCAGCTATGCAGGCGTTCGCTTTCTGAGGAAAGGATGCCAAAGAGATCTGTGCTACATCCCTGAGGTCGCAAGGATGCGAAGTTGGAGGAGATTCTGGTGGTCAGAGACTTCCCAGATTGTGTTCCAGGATGACGTACCTGGGCTTCCCCCTGTCAGAGAGGTGGAGTTCTCGATCGAGCTCGCACCTGAGACTCAGCCCATTTCTAAGGCCCCATACCGCATGGCGCCTGCTGAGCTCAAGGAGTTGAAGGTTCAGTTACAGGAGTTGTTGGACAAGGGCTTCATTCGCCCTAGTGTGTCGCCTTGGGGAGCGCCAGTGTTATTTGTTAAGAAGAAGGACGGTAGCATGCGCTTGTGCATTGACTATAGGGAGCTCAACAAGGTTACCATTAAGAATAGGTATCCTCTCCTGCGTATAGATGATTTGTTCGACCAGTTAGCAGGAGCTAAGGTGTTTTCGAAGATCGATCTGAGGTCTGGTTATCATCAGCTGAGGATTAAGGAAGACGACGTGCCTAAGTCCGCCTTCAGGACTCGTTATGGACATTACGAGTTCCTAGTGATGCCATTCGGTCTGACGAATGCGCCATCAGTATTTATGGACATGATGAACCGGGTGTTCAAGCCCTTTCTAGACTAGTTCGTTGTGGTGTTTATAGATGATATCTTGGTGTATTCCAAGAGTGCTGAGGAGCACGAGGAGCATTTGAGGACTGTTTTCCAAACTCTGAGGGAGAAGGAGTTGTATTCAAAGCTGAAGAACTGCGAGTTCTGGTTGGACCAGGTGGTATTCTTGGGAACGTTGTCTCCAAGGATGGTATCTCCGTGGACCCGGAGAAGATTAGAGCCAATACAGAGTGGGCCAGGCCTACTAATGTTGGAGAGATTCGTAGCTTCCTTGGACTAGCGGGCTACTATCGTAAGTTTGTGAGGGCTTCTCCAAGCTGGTGATCCCTTTGACTTCTACTGCAGAAGGATGTGAAGTTCGAGTGGAGTGAGGCCTGTGAGCTATGTTTCCAGGAGTTGAAGAAGAGGTTGACGTCTGGCCGATTCTGACTCTTATAGAGGGGACTAAGGGTCTAGAGGTGTTCTGTGATGCGTCCCATAAGGGACTTGGGTGTGTTCTGATGCAGCATGGGAAGGTGTTGCATATGGATCTCGTCAGCTTAAGCCATATGAGAAGAACTATCCGACCCACGACCTGGAGTTAGCTGCTGTGGTTTTGCGTTGAAAATTTAGAGGCACTACCTGTATGGAGCAGCGTGCAAGGTGTATACGGACCACAAGTGCATCAAGTAACTATTCACTCAGAAGGAGTTGAACTTAAGGCAGAGGAGGTGGCTAGAGTTGCTACACGATTATGATCTGGAGATCCTCTACCATCCTGGTAGGGCGAATGTGGTTGCTGATACGCTCAGTAGAGGGGTCCGTCGGGAGCCGTTTGTGCTTTGTCTGGGGTGCAGAGGTCTGCTCTCGAGTTACAGCATATAGGTATCTGGGTCGTCCATCCAGAGAGATCTAGGATGTTAGCAGCGTTGCAGATTCAGCTTACCTTGATCGACCGAATCAAGGCCAGTCAGGAGCTTGATGTCGGTTTGTGTAAGATTAGAGAGAGTATCTCTTCCGGTCAGGAGTCTGAGTTCAGAGTTTCAGAGGATGGCTGCTTGAGGTTTAGAGACCGTGTTTGTGTGCCGGTAGACGACGCTTTGAGACGTGAGATCATGCAGGAGGCTCATGGAGCTCCATACTCAGTACGCCCAGGAGGTGTGAAGATGTACCGGGTCCTACGTGAGACATTCTGGTGGAGTGATAAGTGCGAAATATATAGACTTTTAAGGGTTTAATTACCTTATAATTTGTAGTATTTTAAGTAATATTTCTCACTTATCTTACGATTTTCCTAGATTTATGTTTTGGTATGAATTGATATATTTTTATGTGTTAAATGTAGGAAAAAGTGTTGGAATCAAATAGTTTATTTCACAAGCTTTCCAACGCAACAAACGGCGAGTAAAACGGACGTATAACGAAGAATCTGGAGCCGGTTGAAGATTGGAGGAAAATAGAAAACGGATTGATTCTATCCACGACTGTGTCCGCATGAAGACAGCAGCTGTGTCCACATGAAGACAGCAGCTGTGTCCGCATGAAGAGGCGCGGACGCGAGGGCGGACAGAGGCGCGGAAGAGGCGAAGACACGGACGTCAGCTGCGTCCGCGTGAGCTTGGGCGGACGGAGGCGCGGACGACAAAGGGAGCGTGAGCTTGGGGCGGACGGAGGTCACGTCCTCATGCGGACGTGACTGAATTCGACGCGAACGATTTTCTTCTTCCTTCTTCCTTTGTGGCGCCGCAGTCGAACTACTCCTTCATTAATAACAGACAGCGCCTAGCTTAATTCACTCACGCGTGACGCCGGCTCTGTCTGCAATCAATTGTTGCGGCGAATTAAATCTCTGACTGCAATTTTCACGGATCTGCTCACCAACTGCACCGTCCCTGATTTCTCCATTGTCTGCTTCTCATTTCCTCAGCCTATATAAACCTACACTCTGGTTGCTAAAAAATCATCGATCGACCCAATCATCTGCCATACTCCCTCTCCCTCGATCGTGCTCCATTCACTTCATTCCCTCTATCAGAAATCATCACCCATCCACTCCATTAAATTCCCACGTAAACACATACATCCCACTTTTCATTTTATTTTCCTGTTACACACCAGCTTTACAGGAATAAAGTTAGCAGTCGGGGCAACGCAAAGACGAAGTTGAAGCAAGGATCCGGAGTGAACTTCTAAACTGGAGTTACCTCTTACCCTTACTTTAATTTATTTAATGCATTCCTTCTCTGTTATCGTTGTTTTTGTAACGATGAGCGAGTAAGTATTTTAGCTTCCCGGGTTGGGAAGCGAACCTATTTCTTGAATTCTATTATGTGATCCTTCAAATAAATTTTGTTAACTGCAACAGTTCAATTCCTGTCCTTCAAATGTTTTAATTATTTGGCCAGTAACTAGAACAACCCTTGTAGTTATCTTATTAAAATGCGAGAGCTGAGATAGATAACGAGACGAAGGAAGTTGAACCTAATTAACAGCTAGAAGCGTGATCCCGCCTATAGGTTAATTAGACTCCAATAGACAATAGAATAAAACTGCTCTTTATCAATTAATTGTGTCCGGTCTAGAGCATTAGTCTGCTGCTAGATCTAACAATTGGTCAGGATTCATTTATATTAGTCGTTAATGAATTAATTAAAGTTTCTGAGTTATTGCAGTAGTAGTAAAATTAAAGGAAGAATTTAATAACAGATATAAGGGAATAGGTAAGCAAACAAACCGGGGTGCGCTTTTCTATTTATCACATTCACCACTCTTTAAATCCCTCTTTGTTTATTTACCTTTAAATTGTTCTATTTCTCCTTGCAGTTTAGTTTTTTTTTAATCAATCATTCAAAACCGAAAAAGTGATATTTCTTGTTTTCTTAAGTTTAACTTAACTTCCCAGTTAATCAATTATTTGTCAATTAATTGTACGAGGTCCCTGAGATCGACAACCCCATTTAATCACTATACCCGCAAAACGATAGGTACACTACCTATGTGGTAGAAGTAGTCACATATTTCTCCAACAAGTTTTTGGTGCCGTTGTCGGGGACCTCCGACACGGTTAATTGACAATTGTTGTTTAATTGGATAAGTTCAATTTTTCATTCTTTTATTTTTCTTATTTTTTGTCTGTTATTTTCTCTTTATTTTCCCACGTTATAGCTAATCTAGTTTTTCCATATTCATACCAACTCGTCCCTTATGCGTCGGACTCGATCTGTAGGAGAGCCTATAGCTGAATTTCAGCCATAAATCGAAAGAGTTCTCCACAGCAGGCGACAACTGCAGTTTGCCATGACGACCAGACAAACTCTGGGGGAGTACCAGCAACCATCAGTAGAAGGACGATCCTCTGCTATCGTCCTCCCTCAAGTGACGCAAGCTGAGCTCGACGCCTGGAAATTCAAGACGAGCTTCATCACCACTTTGTACCACCAGGGACAATTCAGCGGGCTTGACTCAGATGATGCCCCACACCACATCTCTGCATTCCTGGACTTCTGCAATACATTCAACAAGACGGGGAACCTGAATGAGCGCATTCGTCTACAGCTGTTCCCCTATTCTCTGAAAGACGGAGCGTCCAGGTGGCTAAGGAGTCTGCAACCGAGAGTAGCATCCACACTTGGGCTGACTTGGCAAACAAGTTCCTGGCAATGTACTATCCACCGTCAAAGACAAGGGAGAAGATCGCTGAAATCACAAACTTTTGTCAAGAACCAGGTGAGTCCCTGTATGACTCTTGGGATAGATTCAAGGAGCTGCAGATTCAATGCCCACACCACGGTATGAGTAGCGAAGAACTAGTACTATCGTTCTTTAAGGGATTGAACGATTCAAACAAGATGGTACTAAGTTCCTCATCTGGAGGAAACTTTATGGCAAGAACTAGGGATGAAGCGATGGAGCTTTTGGACACCATGACCGCTAGTACCAGATAGTGGTGCAAGAACAAGGGGAGAGGTGAGCCAAAAGCAGGTGGTATGTATAACATTCCCCCACAGGATCATGTATCCGCTCAACTAGCAGCTCTTACTAAAGTTGTGGAGAAGTTAGCTGTAAACCAGACGCAACAGCAAACCGCGAAGGCAGCTACTTCTTCGCCTTTCCTGAATCCTTGCTGTGAGAATTATGGAGGAGCCCACGAAACATTCAACTGTGAAGGTCCTAGCTATGCAGGTAACCCCGAAGAGTTAAAATCGATCAACAACAGACCAGGTAACCCTTATCCTAACAATTTCAATCAGAATAATTGGAGGAACAATCAATAGCCTCCATGGAGGGGCAATGATCAGTCTATAGGTAATTTTGGGTTCAACCAAAATAGACCACCTTACTTTAGACAGCAGGAGCAATCCAAAATTCTCAAGGTGGCAGTGGTAAAATTGAGAATTGCTGGCAGAAATCCTTAAACAAGGCCAAACTACAAACTCCAGGTTTGCCGAAATAGAAGCCAAACTTTCTGAACAAGCCGCTAGAAACGCTGATCAAGCTTCTATCAACCTAAGCTTAGAGAGACAAATGAGTCAAATTTCACAACAGTTGGCACAGCGACCAACGGGGTGACTTCCCAATCAGCCCGACCCTAACCCAAGGGAGCACGCAAAAGCAGTAACTCTGAGAAGCGGCAAGGAACTAGTTTCTGATGTTCCAGGAATTGAAGAAGATTTTAATAAGCCAGCTGAAACTCAACCTGAAGTGGAGAAAACAACAAATCCCAAGGAGAAGGAGTCTCCTGAATCTCTCACTATTAAACCCTCTCAACTCTCTTATAATCCTCCTATTCCATTCCCTAACAGACTAAAAAAAAAGAACTTGGACGAGCAATATGGGAAATTTCTTAATATCTTTAAGAAATTAACTATTCACATCCCTTTTTCTGATGCTTTGTCTCAAATGCCTATGTATGCTAAATTTATGAAGGATATTTTGTCTAACAGGCGTTCTTTGCTAGAGTCTGACATAGTCAAATTGACAGAAAGAGTATCTGCAGTCCTCCTGAAGAAACTGCCACCCAAGTTAGGAGATCGAGGTCTTCCCATCATTCCATGCGCTATCGAGAAGGTGGATAGTGGTAACGGTTTATGTGATTTAGGAGCAAGTATTAATTTGATGCCTTTATCTATTTTCAAGAAATTAGGCGTCGGTCAATGTGCTCCCACTTCTGTTCAATTACAACTAGCAGACCGTTCCATAATCCATCCTAAAGGAAAAGTTGAGGACCTAGTAGTTTATATTGATAAATTTATTTTCCCTGCTGATTTTATCATCATTGATATGGAGGAAGATATAGATGTACCGCTAATTTTGGGCAGACCATTTATGAGAACTGCCCACACTCTCATTGATGTGGAAGGAGGAAAGATTATTCTAAGATTTCATGATGAGCAGGTTGTTTTCGACATGACACGCAACATGAAGCGTCCTGCCGCTGTTCAATCCTGCTTTTCAGTAGATATTGTTGACTCTTTATTACTTGAAACTATTTTAAGCAGGAAAGAAGAGGAAATCCTGGAAAGATGTCTTATGGCATCTTGTGAAGCTAATGATGAGGATCCAGATATGGCCCTCAAGGCTGAAGAGTTAAACAAAAGGCGGCCACACTTCCACAAGTACCAGCAGCAATTTGAGAAAGTCGAGCGGAGTGCTGACCGACCAAGATCGTCTATTGAGAAACCTCCTACAGTGGAGATGAAACCCCTTCCCTCTCACTTGAAATACTCTTTTCTTAATGAACCATCGGAATTACCTGTTATAATCTCCTCTGACTTGACAGGAACTCGAGAGAAGCAACTACTGGAGGTATTGCGCAATCATACATCAGGTATTGGTTGGTCGATAGCAGATATTAAAGGAATCAGCCCTCAGTTGTGTTCTCACCGAATCTATATGGAAGATAACTACCGACCATTGGCTCAGCCTCTGCGGCATCTTAACCCAGTCCTAAAAGAGGTAGTTAAGAAAGAGGTAATCAAACTACTCGATGCAGGCATTATTTACCATTTTAAGACAGTAAATGGGTAAGTCCAGTTCAGGTAGTACCAAAGAAAGGAGGAATAACTGTGGTTCCTAATGAAAAGGGTGAGCTGATTACCCAGCGCCCCACTACAGGATGGCGGGTTTGTATTGATTATAGAAAGTTAAATGACGCCACTCGTAAGGACCATTTTCCATTACCTTTCATTGATCAAATGTTGAAAAGACTAGCTGGACATGACTACTACTGCTTTCTGGATGGCTTTTCAGGTTACTTTCAAATCCCTATAGCCCTGAGGATCAGGATAAGACAACTTTTACTTGTCCGTATGGAACCTATAGTTATAAAAGAATGCCATTTGGATTATGTAATGCTCCTGCCACGTTTCAACGTTGTATGATGGCCATCTTTACTGAATATATTGAGAAGTGCATTGAGGTTTTTATGGACGATTTTTCTGTTTATGGTCTAACATTTGAATCCTGTCTAGAAAACCTTGATCTTGTGCTGTCCAGGTGTGAAGAAACCAATCTGGTGTTAAATTGGGAAAAATGCCACTTCATGGTTCGAGAAGGAATCGTCCTGGGCCACAAAATTTCTTCAAAAGGTATTGAGGTAGACCAGGCTAAAGTCGAGGTAATTGAAAAGCTCCCACCACCATCTTCTGTTAGAGATATTCGTAGTTTTCTTGGACACGCAGGTTTTTATAGAAGGTTCATTAAAGATTTTTCCAAAATCTCTAAACCTCTGTGTGATCTACTCGCAAAAGATGTTAAGTTCCATTTTTCTGAAGAATGTCTAAAAGCTTTTAATTTATTAAAAGAAAAGCTGATTTCTGCACCCGTCGTTTGTTTCCTGATTGGTCACTCCCGTTTGAGATAATGTGTGACGCTAGTGATTACGCTGTGGGAGCCGTGTTATGTCAGAATATTGATAAAATTCTTCGGGTAGTATATTATGCAAGTCGAACTTTGAATGATGCCCAGAAAAATTATGCAACCACAGAAAAAGAATTACTAGCGGTAGTTTTTGCTCTAGATAAGTTTTGATCTATTTACTGGGTGGTAAAATTATTGTACATACTGACCACTCTGCTCTTAAGTATTTGTTTGCTAAGGCAGAGTCAAAACCCAGGTAAATTAGATGGATTATCCTATTGCAAGAATTTGATATTGAGATCAGGGACAAAAAGGGAACACAAAATGTGGTAGCTGATCATCTGTCCAGGATGGAGGCATCTGATGATGGGACTCCCATCAACGAGTCCTTCCCTGATGAGTCAGCATTTGCAGCAGAAGATGTTGAGGATCCATGGTTTGCTGATATCGCTAACTACCTTGTTAGGAAGATTGTTCCAGCTGATATGACTTATCAGCAGAGAAAGAGGTTCTTTTCCATTGTCAAACATTATTTTTGGGATGACCCTTATCTGTTTAAAGTCTGTGCAGATGGAATCATTAGGAGATGTGTCCAGAAATCAGAGGTCAGAGACATTCTCCTCCATTGCCATTCCAGAGAAGCTGGTGGACATCATGGCGCCACTCGAACCGCCGCAAAAATACTAGAATCAGGTTTTTCTGGAACACCCTTCACAAGGATTGTCATGATTTTGTTTCAACATGTGATCGGTGTCAAAGGCAAGGTAATATATCTCGTCGGAATGAGCTACCACTGAATAACATGTTAGAAGTTGAGCTATTTGACGTCTGGGGTATTGATTTTATGGGTCCCTTCCCAAACTCTTTTGGTAATCTTTACGTCTTAGTAGCTGTTGATTATGTTTCAAAATAGGCGGAAGCCCTTGCCTGTTCTACTAATGATGCTACAACTGTTGTGAAGTTCCTCAAGAAAAATATTTTCACTCGATTAGGTATTCCTCGAGCCATAATCAGTGACGGTGGCTCCCATTTCTGTAACCTCCAGTTTGAAGCACTATTAAAGAAGTATGGGGTTCGACATAAGGTTGCCTTACCCTACCATCCTCAAACAAATGGGCAGGCCGAAGTGACAAACCGAGAGCTCAAGTGGATCTTACAAAAGACGGTGAACTCTTCTCGTAAGGATTGGTCACTTAGATTAGATGAAGCGCTCTGGGCCTACCGCACTGCTTTCAAGACACCAATTGGCATGTCTCCCTACAAGTTGGTTTTTGGGAAGGCATGCCACTTGCCTGTGGAATTGGAATACAAGTCATATTGGGCCTTGAAAGCTCTTAATTTTGACCTACAGCAAGCCGGTGATAAACGTAAGTTCCAGTTGACAGAGTTGGAGGAACTCAAGAACAAATCTTATGAGAATGCTGTAATATATAAGGAACGTACCAAGCGCTGGCATGACAAGATGATTGCCAATCGAGAATTTAAGGTGGGGGACCAAGTCCTGCTTTTCAACTCCAGGCTCAAATTCTTCCCAGGTAAGCTGAAATCATACTGGTCAGGACCTTACCCTATTATTAGCATTTCCCCATTCGGTGCGATTGAACTCGCCAATGCAAAGGGGGAAACATTTAAAGTCAATGGGTCAAGAGTCAAGAATTTCTGGGTACTACACTGGATCAAGCTGCTACATATGAAATATCTCTTAAAGATCCAATTGCAGGTTTAGCTACTCCACAAAGTCCAGCCAATGAGTATAAAGAGGGCAGCTGACTGGGAGGCAACCCAGGGGTACTTTTCAATTCATGTTTTAAAGCTACATTTCTCTCTAATATATAGTTATATATATATATAAAAGAGAGGAGAAGAAGAAGAAAGAAGAGGAAGGAGGTAATTGTACCTGTGCTATTAACGGAACGCTTCCTAGCGTTATTTTGGTATTCGACAGTGTGTGTGTAGGTAAACCGTTTGTTGCAATCACTCCAAGCTGAACCCTTGCTTAGACTCAAGTGTGAGGATCATCGACTCCACCGCCAATGCTTTAAGTGTGAGGAAGGGCACCTTCCTCAATCTCACGATATCAGGGGAGTCTCAGTTCCTTTATTTTTAATATTTATGTTCAGCCACTCGTCCTTTAACTGTTGATTGATTAAGTCCATAGCGTCCTAAATGAATCCTTCATGTGTCTGGCATATTTTGAAAGGTCTTTTCTTGATTATTTTATGAACAATGAGGACATTGCTCCTCTGAAGTGTGAGGAAGTTTTGACCTTTCCCTGAAAATATGCCAGTAGTACCTAATGCCACACTTGATTTTTATTATTCTCTAATTATGATAGTAAGCTTCTCTAAAGGCCAATACATGTTGAATTTTCGGGCAAAAATTTTTGTGGAAGTTTTTGAAATCAAGCCTGATGACAACCTCAAGAATCGTTCTGCTTGACGTTGTTTGTATGTATCAAATTCTTTCTTCAAAATTAAATCTATTTTCACTGAAATCTGGTGGATAAGCTGATTTTGGAAATTGAACTACCTTAGCTTGGCAATCATGGAACTAAGTGAAAGTTTGGTATGGAAAGGATAAGGCAAGGTACTCCTCTAATCATATAATGAAGTTTTCTGAACCAAAACAGGCCTCTTCATTCGGTTATTAAGTCCTTGGGGTGCCTCATCACCCATCTACCTAAGGTCTTGTGATCTTGGATAGAAGGCCCAAAGCCGCTACATGGGTGAAGAGAAAAGTCTGGGGGATGAAACAAATTGTGTGAACAAGAAAAAAAGAGAAGAAAAAAAAACAAAAAAATGAACATGCAAAACTCTTAATGCTGAATGATTGTCGCAAATTTTCATATTTTGATCATGAGTGCGTGTGTTGAAAGGTATTGCGGAATAAGGCATTACTTCACACCCCTTGTCATCCAAAGGATAGAGAAAAGAAATTGGTGGAAGGTTCCAAGCTAATCTATGTTCAATTTTTACAATCTAACTTATCCATGCTCTTATTAAAAACTTTTCTGTTTCACTGTTTACAAAAACCTACATCTAAAAAGCAGGATTCTTTTGATTGCCATTTAGCTTGATTTCCTTCACGATTGTTGAATCCACGATTTGTTAAGAAGAATGACGGTAGCATGCGCTTGTGCATTGACTACAGGGAGCTCAACAAGGTTACCATTAAGAATAGGTATCCTCTCCTGCGCATAGATGATTTGTTCGACCAGTTAGCAGGAGCTAAGGTGTTTTCGAAGATCGATCTGAGGTCTGGTTATCATCAGCTGAGGATTAAAGAAGACGACGTGCCTAAGTGCGCCTTCAGGACTCGTTATGGACATTACGAGTTCCTAGTGATGCCATTCGGTCTGACGAATGCGCCTTCAGTATTTATGGACATGATGAACCGGGTGTTCAAGCCCTTTCTAGACTAGTTCGTTGTGGTGTTTATAGATGATATCTTGGTGTATTCCAAGAGTGCTGAGGAGCACGAGGAGCATTTGAGGACTGTTCTCCAGACTCTAAGGGAGAAGGAGCTGTATGCAAAGCTGAAGAAGTGCGAGTTCTGGTTGGACCAGGTGGTATTCTTGGGACACGTTGTCTCCAAGGATAGTATCTCCGTGGACCCGGAGAAGATTAGAGCCAATACTGAGTGGGCCAGGCCTACTAATGTTGGAGAGATTCGTAGCTTCCTTGGACTAGCGGGCTACTATCGTAAGTTTGTGGAGGGCTTCTCCAAGCCGGTGATCCCTTTGACTCGTCTACTGCAGAAGGATGTGAAGTTCGAGTGGAGTGAGGCCTGTGAGCTATGTTTCCAGGAGTTGAAGAAGAGGTTGACGTCTGTGCCGATTCTGACTCTTCTAGAGGGGACTAAGGGTCTAGAGGTGTTCTGTGATGCGTCCCATAAGGGACTTGGGTGTGTTCTGATGCAGCATGGGAAGGTGGTTGCATATGGATCTCGTCAGCTTAAGCCATATGAGAAGAACTATCCGACCCACGACCTGGAGTTAGCTGCTGTGTGGTTTTGCGTTGAAAATTTAGAGGCACTACCTGTATGGAGCAACGTGCAAGGTGTATACGGACCACAAGAGCCTCAAGTATCTATTCACTCAGAAGGAGTTGAACTTGAGGCAGAGGAGGTGGCTAGAGTTGCTACACGATTATGATCTGGAGATCCTCTACCATCCTGGTAGGGCGAATGTGGTTGCTGATGCACTCAGTAGGAGGGGTCCGTCGGGAGCCGTTTGTGCTTTGTCTGGGGTGCAGAGGTCTGCTCTCGAGTTACAGCGTATAGGTATCTGGGTCGTCCATCCAGAGAGATCTAGGATGTTAGCAGCGTTGCAGATTCAGCCTACCTTGATCGACCGAATCAAGGCCAGTCAGGAGCTTGATGTCGGTTTGTGTAAGATCAGAGAGAGTATCTCTTCCGGTCATGTAACACCCCTACTGTTAATGCAATGCTTACCGTCCAATCTCCTTATAAATCAGATACACGCAGCGGATATATACTTACATACAATGGGTGATACAATGCCGTTAGTCACCCACGTGACTAACAAGGCTACTACTACTACATACAGTATCGGTCTGATGGACCGGAATCCCGAGTATTACACATCTACAATACATACTCCATTCTCCAGTTCAATACTACTATATTCCATTCAACACGTTACTCCTTTACAATACCATACCATACAATATACATAACCGAGTTTACTAGGTTCCCAATACAAATACAATGTTTCCTCCAAGTTCATAGATACTCATTATGAGTCTATGTTTACCCATTTCTCACAACTACCTACTTTCTAAGTACAAGGCGTGCCGCCGGTCTCCTACCTTGATCACATCCGCTTCGGGTACCTGCACACTAAAAAATGTCCCCCGAAGGGGTCAGCTTTTGCCGAGCATGATAACCGCATACCCCGCGTACTAGTGAGGGTACGCCGACCACTTGGTCGAATACATGCGGTTCGTTTTCATACAAACATACATGCATACATGCTCTCATACACGATACAATAATACTCACACACGTACATACATACAATTCATTTCATACAAGGAATACAATATAAACCAACCGATACATACTTACCTCTTTCCGAATTACACATACACATCATGCACAATATACAATATTGTTAGCTTCATGGTCCCCCGGGTTAATCGGGTGGAGATTACTCTTTTACTCGTTACCTCATACTTACGCATACATACTCATACATACTTACGGATCCATATACTTACTTACTCTTACTCAAGTTAAGTCGTCGGGACCTCCGGCCCTGGGGACTACTCCGTCCCACCTCCGGGATTTACTTGGTTCACCAATCAAGGATGCTACCCATTTAAGGGATTTGGGCCGTGGACTAGTTTAAGAACCAGGAATCGGATCCAACCTCTTGTGTCTCCTCATCCTCACGCGTGGCCGAAGCTATATCGGACTTCTACTCATTCCAACTTATTCCTTACTTATGTTAGGAATTAGGTAGTTAGGAATTAGAAGAAGTCACACATCCAAGCCACAATAATACAATACAATACTCAAATACACATCCATGGAAAATACAACACAATATACAAGTACACTACGAAATACAATACACTTCATCATCATTCATATATTTCATGAATTATACAAACTATTGTTCAAGACAAATATCAAGAACAATGTAAACAAGCACAAGTAAGTGCAATATAGTCCGATTCATGCATTTATCTTATTAGGTGATCAAATAAGCACACAAATAGGGGTAACCAGATTAGGATACAGGGCATGAAGAAATCATACCTTTCACCATTGATTTCGGACTCACCGACTCCTCTTCGATGTTCGACTAATCAAATCCTATCACATACATACGTTCGGGTGGTCAATTATCCATAATTAACCTTACTCATTACTTTACTAGAGTTTCCTAGTTTACACTTACTAATTCTTCATTGTTCAAATACCTTTACTTATGTTACTTACTTAAAATTATTTCCTAAGCTTGTTTATAGCTTAATGACCTTTAAACATCATTAATCATGTCTTAATTACCTTATACTATCATTACCCTTCATTACCGTACCTTAGATTAGCTTTAAAATGGATTATGTGAAGAAAATGGGGTGGTCCTGGTTTGTGTCCTGGTTTTAAACCCGGACCAACTCACTGGAACAACTCTCGGGTGTAAATAAGGCTTGGTCCGGGTTTACACTCTGGTTTACAACCCGGACCATATGTTCTGAAATGCTACGGGTAAGTTTTTGACATCGTCCGGGTGTATTTTGGGGGGTGGTCCTGGTTTGCGCACTGGTTTGAAACCAGGACCATTCCAGCGAGAAGGCATTCTGCCAAGTTTAAGAGATTGTCCTGGTTTGCGTACTGGTTTGAAACCAGGACAAATCCAGCCTGTTGCAAGTTTACAGTTTTTAAGCTTTGTTTCAACTTCAATCTTTTGCCAATCTCTTCCCCATTATTGCTACATATAATCTAGCATTTTTAGCACCTAATTAAGCTCCTAAACATGCTCAAATCCCTTACCAACTCATTACTCCTTTTCCATACTAATTCACACACCAATTCTCCACATTTTCATTCCAGCACTTACATTACTTCACCAAGTGGTTTTGCTACAGATTTGGTTCTTATTTCCTCCATGTCTAGTTCCCTTCTCTAATGCTAAATTACCATCCCAATTCATCTCCAAACACCACCATATCTATACCCAAGTCCAATACTCATTTTACTAACCCTTGTACTTTAATTCCTCCTAACTCCTCCAATGCAATCCACTACCTCTTGCTACAGATCCTTACATGTTTCCTCCTCATTCTCCACTTGCCAATCCATCCTCCCCAAACAAAATCTGTTACAACATTCATTTTCTACCTAGTTCCTAATTCAATAAGTGTTCTATTCCTATGTAAATTTTGCCATAGTCTCCCCTATATTTTTACCCTCTCACCACATTGTTTTCTCACACATTACCATCATCTCACCAGTTTTCAATAGTCATCAATATACAATTCCCATACACCAATACTAGCCACAAAAATGCTCTTTAAAATTCCTGCACAACATCTCATTCCCAAACTAGTTTGTAACAGTTTTTAAATGTCTTTTAAGGGTTTAAAATCTTGTTTCTTCCTACACATTACACTATCAATGCATTACTACCTTACAATACATATTTAATTCCTCAACTCTGTTACACATTCATTTACAAAGCTACACAAAGGCAAGTACATTTACCTTGTTATTTCACAAGCTTCTCCTTTCCTTCGCCTCCTTCTTTCTTCTTCTTTCTCACCGGTTTGTGAACCAATTCTAACACTACAACCCATTGATATACACATTTCAATACACCATTCTAATACACAATTTAACCCTAACCATTATGTAAGTTCTAATATAGGTTTTAGGGTTTAGAATTATTTTACCTTCCAGGAGTACAAGAGCTGTTTGGGATAGCTCAAGAACAAGGTTTCCTCTCTTCCGACAAAGCCAAAATCGGCTAGAATACAAGGAACCAAACATGGTTTTAGTTTTTTTTTTTCGTTTTGCCCATAAGGCTAGAAAAACAATGGGGTTTTGAGGAGATTTTTACCTCAAAAGAACAAGGAGAACAAGGGCCTTCTAATGGTGGTCTTGAAACTCCAAATGGGGCATACCCATGAAAACGAAAGTTGTCGTTTTTGAATTTTGGAAAGATAGGAATGTTGCTCTTGAGGAGAGGATTCCAATGGTGGTATTTTATAATTTTTGGAGAAGGTTTGATGGAGTTTCAAGAGGAGAGAAGTGAGTTTTTGTGTGAGCTTGCTTGTTCTTCCATGGCCATCGGTTGCTTAGAGAAGAAGAGGGGAAAATCAGAGAGGAGAAGGGGGAAGCTTCACGTGAGAAAAGAGAATGAGAGGAGGAGAGAGAATTGTGAGAGTGTGGGGGTAAAGTAGTGTAGTTACTTTTTGGGTTTTTTAATTCTTTTTGTCTTTTACAAATAAAAGAAGTTAAGTGTGTGTGTGTGTGGGAAGTGGGAATCGGACAGCACACAGACCCATATGGGTTTTGAAAAATTCTTTTTACATTATTGGACACATAAGTTTTGGTTATTTATGTTTCTACCCCACAACTTCCTGTTTTTGACGGTTTTTACTAATTTCTCGTTTTATTGATATTTATTGTGGTTCTAAAGCTTCACTAATGTTTATTAATGACGATTTAGTTGACCAAAATTGTTACGAGCTCTATTTGACCCGCTTAAGGACACGTTTTCCTGGTTACCTCGAAAAACGTGCTTTAAGGTTCGTTAGTGATTTTAATCCATTTTAAGGATCCGTTTTCTTCGGGATTTGTTCCCTAATTTTTTTTAGACTTAATTAAGCCTTTAGAATCCATATAGTACGCTAACCGAGGTCTTATACCTCCTATGGTTGTTTAACACTTATTTAGCGTTTTACGTTTTTTAAGCGTTTCTTTATTTCTTTTAGATTTATTTTTCCTTATCGATATTACTTAATCATTATTAGGCTGTTAAATACCCATTAGGATAATTTAATCGCCATATTTAAGGTTGGGGTATTTCAATCTACCCCCTTAAGAACTTTGTCCTCAAAGTTGTTCGAGGTTATGGGTTTACAATGCTTACTCATTCTTACATGTCTAATACCGTGGTCATACATTCTTCCTCTTACTAATTCCCAAATCCATTACTCAAGGTTTCTACATACCATACCATCCAAAAGTACTATAATTACTCCAATCCACATTACTACCAACCATTGGTTCCCCATTACAAGGTTTTCAATAAATACAATGCAAGCTATCCCCAAAGCAATGCAATACACATCACAATCCCGCAGGCACTCAGGTCATCTCGACACAGGACTCCTCTATGTCCCGCTGCCCTTGGAATTATATAACATGCTACACTACTATCTTCTCCGGTATAAACTTCCAATAAGTCCTCATCCTCCAGTCTAAGAGAGATTCTTTCACAACTACTAATTAGAAATTTTTCTAAAAACATACAACTCCAGATTCCAGTTTATATCCATTACTTCTATGCTAAATGTGATTCTTGTGACCGCTTAAGGAGAGCTTCAAGAATCATTCAACCCTGACGTGATCAGCATCAATGTTGAACTATCTTTCCACCCCAATTTGTGTTCGGTTTCCCTTGATCTGATCAGGATCAAGTTCGACTTCCCACATTAGTTTCAAACAAACAAACAATTTGATTTTTGTCCATTTTCTATCTATTTACTCTTCCTAGTCATAATTACAAATTCATACAACTCCAAGGGATGGAATTTAATCCATCAATCATCCTCACTCTACTTCCCAAACACCTTACTTCAGAATACAATGCCTAAGTGCTCATTTCATTGACCTTTGTTACTTCTATTCATTCCTCTCAATCATCACAGTCTTCTAGCTAAGAATTACAATACTTGTAGATTTCAGTCATCCTTAATTTGCTTCCAATAATTCACCTACGAACGCACTACTCATGGGCTTCATTCGCCTACTACTCTCAATCATTTCGTACTACTTCTTCAAAGGTTACGGTACTTGTGGAGCTCCGTCCACTAGTCATTACTTTTCTTTTACAAATACTCTTACATGGTGTTACAAGATGGGTACATTCATCCTGTGGTATTTACATATCTAATGCTTCGTTTCCATAATTACAATATGAATGAGTACTTATGTTTATTTAACATAGTATCAATCATCAATTTGATTCTCATTTGTGCATTGCACATTACGGTTTATTGTGTTTTATTCACAAAACTTACATTAAGCGGTTTTCATTCTACCCCCCCCTTAAAAGGATTACGCCCACGTAATCTACCATATGTTATTATTATTAAACATTGGTTTAATCAATTTGGGCAATCTAAAGCGTTTAGCTTCACTACGGTACACTATACAATATGCTCTGGTCAAAGGGTCTTAACCATACCAATGGTTTAGTCTTTGCACCAAGAATTCATATATGAGTTTATTTAACTCACAATCAATTTGGTTATAGCCTATTAGGCTTCAAGGCATTAATAGCCAATCTCGCATACTTACTGGGTGTATTACATTCCTCAGCTAGGGCCCACTAGCTTCTGCTGCGCGACCCTGATAACCTTAGTGTTTGATTCACTCTTTGGTTATTATAGATGTGTTACTCATCGCCTTTTATCCCTTTTTGTGGAAATAAAGTTTACAAACAAGTGTGGTATTCTTTTACCGCCTTTAAACTCAACGAGTTTAGATTATAACCAGCTTCCTAGTAATCTATTATACATACTATCCGTACTCTCACGATTATTCGCTAAGTTCTTCCAACTTATTGTTGGCGAGGCTAAGCCACTATTTAGTTATAGTGCTTCCTCTGCTGTCAACGACTTCTGAATTACACCAGTTCTTCTGGTTCAGTACAAGTGTTCTTTACTTGTATGACCTTGCATTGATATGCATCGGTCCTAGTGACTTTCTTAAGTCTCCTTTCACCCCTTTTTTTTCCTCTGGAATTCACATCTTGTGATCGTTGGTGTGGTTTACACTCTTCGTGCTTCTTTGGCCTTAGGCCACATGGTTTGTTGCTAAGGTTGCTTAACTGGCTTATGCCATGTTTGTTGGTGAAAAGAAGGGTTTACTACGGTTTACATTCTCCATATCCTTAGCCATCCCATTAGATCATTAGCTGCACAAGTGCAATACCAAAACACTCAGTCATACAGAGTGCAGAGGCGTAAACGCTTGACAGTAAGTCACTTATGTGATAGGAAAGAATATTTCTGCCTGTCATCTCATACTTATACTCCGTGTCATTATCTGCTACTTCCTCATAGCGGTCGCTTGTTGCGCACCGTATTCTTACTCACTGTACATCATCGTTTTTACTGTTTCTGTTACTGTGGTAGTTCCTCTTCACTTATTGCCATTGTCATTGGCACCATTTCCTTATGGTGTAAATACACTAGGAGTTTCCTGTGTTCGTGTGTATGACGGTTGTCATAGCATACCGCAATCTTATTATCTTCCCCATGTGGAGATATTTTATTTCAGTTTACGTTTTATGTGTGGGTCAGCTTACCTCACATTCTATCATCATTTATGATACAATTTACCAAGTATCTGGGTTGACCAAGGATGAGGTAATTCATCGGGTTATAAGATATTCTCTTGAGCCTGGTCATTCGTGGTGTTTAATGTGTACTCACATTGATTGTTTCTGACAATTATTGTCTCCCAGTGCTGAGCATTGGTTATAGTTCAAGCTTGTGTAGTTCTACTTGTATGTACATCACCGGGATACACCCAAGAAACTTCGAGGGTTTTCTGGTCCCGTTCTCCAATTGGAGTGTACTCTGTCATGGTAAATGAAAGTTCTTGTTGAGAGGCTTGTTTCCACTCATAGGTCTTATGACAAGTTTGCTATGTTAGTATTTATTTAATGGCTCACCACATGCTTGGGTGAATATGGAGTATACCTACTCCTTTGAGTCGTAATGGTTTGGAAATCTCATTTCCTTATTCCGTCGCCCCTTGGCAATGTCCATAAACGTAGGCTTTACTATTATAATAGATGAGGCCTTTCTAAGGGTTCACATCTTCACACATTGGTGGTTTTCGGTTATTGAGAGGTAGCTTTCTCGAGTTTCCCGTAGGGTCCAAGTGTGGACTAGGCCAATGTTGGCACTATTACGATTTCTATGCCTCTGTGTTATCATTGCTACAGAAGGCATGAAGGTAGTTAAAGCTTGTCAACTGTATACTAGACTGATGCTCTAGTGACAGTGACGCTGAGTTGACCATTACTCCAAGCCACTCAGGTTGTTGTGTTTGAATTGATGGTCTAGTTGTTGATTTCTTGTCGTTGAGACAATACTTCTTGCAAGTCTTGTTATCGAATGATGTGGGTTATGCAACCGTTAGGGTTTACATAACATAGTTGGTTAATGGCTTTTAAGCCTTATTGCTACAAGCTACGCTCTTTGCAAGCTGCTTATACATGTTTCCACTTCATGTATACCCCATAGGTTGGAGGTATTGTTAGGCTCCATGGTAAGTCGAGACATCACGCTTCCATTCGTAGGAGACCCTTTAAGCAATCTGGTGTTAATTCGGGCCTTCTTATAATTTAGGATATTTCCTATAAGTGAAATCCCTTCGGCGTTCTAACCGAGTGTTCGTTGTAGCTTTCGTGGTCTTATTATGACGCTTCGTTTGATTGTTGTTAATTCAGACACCCTTCAAGGTTTGCTCCTTGGGTGTTGTTAGGTTACGCCGTTACATCCGGCTAATGTTTATGACATGTCGTGTCTACTATACCGCCTTGTGGTATTGTATTTTGAGTTATCCCCTTGTGGGTTAAAGCGTCTCCCGTTCTTGGGTAGACTGTTTATACTCCTCCTAGTGTTTTAGACTAGGTTTAAGATCCTGTCCAACGATGGATTATGCTTTATGGTAATCTTGTGACTGCTTGGGAACTCTGTTTTTGTTGAGCATCGTGGTGTTCACGTTAGGCTTTTGCCTTACTGTGTTCAGGCTGGGTATCCCTTCCAGCTGTCATGTGTTTGTTTGACATCTTGAGACATATCCAATGTCTATACTTATAGTCAGCGCTTCCTAATTCTCATTCCTCATCTTCAGATGGATTCCCTGAGTTCCTTTATACTTAATCGTCTGAGGTGTCCAGCTGTTCAGGTTTGAACTTACTGATGGTCCGTAGAACGGAGTTGACTACTTCTCGTGTTTCATGCACTACATGTATACATACGTGGGGTACCATGTTGATACGTTACCACTTACCTAACTATATGTCAGGCCCGCCAGCTCCTTCGGAGTGCGGTTGTCCCACATCCCGTAATTGGGTACACTGGTAGTGCTCGTCACACGCCTAGGTGAAGTATTCTATTGTCAACTCCTCTTGTATCATTCTATGATACTCACCGTAGTTATGTTGGTTCGGTTTTTTAAAATCCAAGGTTTTAAAAGAAGGTTTGTGGTTTTGAAAGAAAACTTGGTTTGAAAATAATGGTTCGGTGTTAAAAGATGTTCTGCATGGCATAGCCATGTTGGGGTCTTGACCAAGTCTAGCTTCTCACTGACTGGTATGTTCTAAATACTGTGGTCGGGCCGTTAGGCCTTTCCAAGGTCCCATACGTCTGGTCGTTAGGATGTGTGATCTTGTGGTTGTTTCGTTACGGTCACCGTACATTATTATGTACTTGTGACGTGTTAGTGTTCCTTTACATATCTCTGTCTTTACTGCACTTGTCGTGGCAAGTGCGTGGTATTGGTGGTTTTTGGATAAACCTACACCGTCACGGTATGGTTTTCACTGGTACTTGATAGTCTTGCGGACTTTTCCCTCGATCTTATCGATCTATAATTGGTATACTTGCTCCTTTAGGTAGCTTCTTGGTGGTCTAGACATGGCTGTCGTAGATCTGGGTACTCCTCCACTCCTTGGTGGTTCCCGTTCTATTTGGGTTAGTGTCGTTCCTTGTGGCTCGTTCCCACACATTGGTGGTGGTTACTGAGCCTTCCTCGTTTAGGTACTACGCTTGTAGTCCTATTGGTTTGTATCTCACGGTGGTTCTTGTAGTTGTCTGAGCATATTGCCCAGGTACTGCAACCTTAATGGCATTATAGTTTTGGGGTTAACCGCTTCCGACTATGTCCTTAGTCGGTTAGCATACCGTTGGTGGCATTATTCAAGTGTCACTATCCCGTAGACTTGTGTCTCGGGTTCCGTTACTGCTCCCTTTCCATTCCGTTGCACGGTGAGTGCTTCTTTCCTGCTGTTGGTTGACTAGCTAGGTGTCGCGACTGCTAAGCACGTCGCCCCATGCTGTTGTAAGTTGTAGCCTCCTCGTGGTTGGAGTGTTCATCCTACCGCTATTACGTGCGGTGTTGTGGTTCAACCGGGATCCATCTCCGGGACTTCCAGTTCTTGGAATCTACTACATGTCGGTTCTTGTTTACCGTGTGATTGTTTCACAGCTGCCAGTTCGGGTTTTCCTGAGTATGAGAGGACTTTCCTTTCTCTGGCGTCCTTTCCCAAGTTATACAATGGGGTTCGCGGCGGGCATGACTGGAATTGTAGGTATCCGGTATTCACCGGTAGTTCCTAACTAGCATATCTCTAATGCTAACACTCAGCCCTTAGCCCTAAGCTTCTAATTCCTAACTCGGTATTCCTAAACTCGGTATTTCCAGTCATCATCGCTCTGATACCACTTTTAACCAGGACCACCCCAGCGAGAAGGCATTCTGCCAAGTTTAAGAGATTGTCCTGGTTTGCGTACTGGTTTGAAACCAGGACAAATCCAGCCTGTTGCAAGTTTACAGTTTTTAAGCTTTGTTTCAACTTCAATCTTTTGCCAATCTCTTCCCCATTATTCCTACATATAATCTAGCATGTTTTAGCACCTAATTAAGCTCCTAAACATGCTCAAATCCCTTACGAACTCATTACTCCTTTTCCATACTAATTCACACACCAATTCTCCACATTTCATTTCCAGCACTTACATACTTCACAAGTGGTTTTGCTACAGATTTGGTTCTTCTTTCCTCCATGTTGTTCCCTTCTCTAATCCTCCACCCCAATTCATATCTCTCAACAAACCACCATATCTATACCCAAGTCCAATACTCATTTTACTAACCCTTGTACTTTAATTCCTCCTAACTCTCCAATGCAATCCACTACTCTTGCTATAGATCCTTACATTGTCTTCCTCATTTTCTCCACTTCCCTCCACATCCAATCCCTCCCCAAACAAAATCTGTTACAACATTCATTTTCTACCTAGTTTCTAATTCACTAAGTGTTCTATTCCTATGTAAATTTTGCCATAGTCTCCCCTATATTTTACCCTCTCACCACATTGTTTTCTCACACATTACCATCATCTCACCAGTTTTCAATAGTCATCAATATACAATTCCCATACACCAATACTAGCCACAAAAATGCTCTTAAAATTCCTGCACAACATCTCATTCCCAAACTAGTTTGTAACAGTTTTTAAAATGTCTTTTAAGGTTTAAAATCTTGTTTCTTCCTACACATTCCACTATCAATGCATTACTACCTTACAATACATATTTTAATTCCTCAAACTCTGTTACACATTCATTTACAAAGCTACACAAAGGCAAGTACATTTACCTTGTTATTTCACAAGCTTCTCCTTTCCTTCGCCTCCTTCTTTCCTTCTTCTTTCTCACCGGTTGTGAACCAATTCTAACACTACAACCCATTGATATACACATTTCAATACACCATTCTAATACACAATTTAACCCTAACCATTATGTAAGTTCTAATATAGGTTTTAGGGTTTAGAAATTATTTTACCTTCCAGGAGTACAAGAGCTGTTTGGGATAGCTCAAGAACAAGGTTTCCTCTCTTCCAACAAAGCCAAAATCGGCTAGAATACAAGGGAACCAAACAAGGTTTTAGTTTTTTTTTCGTTTTGCCCATAAGGCTAGAAAAACAATGGGGTTTTGAGGAGATTTTTACCTCAAAAGAACAAGGAGAACAAGGGCCTTCTAATGGTGGTCTTGAAACTCCAAATGGGGCATACCCATGAAAACAAAAGTTGTCGTTTTTGAATTTTGGAAAGATAGGAATGTTGCTCTTGAGGAGAGGATTCCAATGGTGGTATTTTATAATTTTTGGAGAAGGTTTGATGGAGTTTCAAGAGGAGAGAAGTGAGTTTTTGTGTGAGCTTGCTTGTTCTTCCATGGCCATCGGTTGCTTAGAGAAGAAGAGGGGAAAATCAGAGAGGAGAAGGGGGAAGCTTCACGTGAGAAAAGAGAATGAGAGGAGGAGAGAGAATGTGAGAGTGTGGGGGTAAAGTAGTGTAGTTACTTTTTGGTTTTTTAATTCTTTTTGTCTTTTACAAATAAAAGAAGTTAAGTGTGTGTGTGTGGGGAAGTGGGAATCGGACAGCACACAGACCCATATGGGTTTTGAAAAATTCTTTTTACATTATTGGACACATAAGTTTTGGTTATTTATGTTTCTACCCCACAACTTCCCGTTTTTGACGGTTTTTACTAATTTCTCGTTTTATTGATTTTATTGGTTCTAAAGCTTCACTAATGTTTAATGACGATTTAGTTGACCAAAATTGTTATGAGTCTATTTGACCCGCTTAAGGACACGTTTTCCCGGTTACCTCGAAAAACATGCTTTAAGGTTCGTTAGTGATTTTAATCCATTTTAAGGATCCGTTTTCTTCGGGATTTGTTCCCTAATATTTATTTAGACTTAATTAAGCCTTTAGAATCCATATAGTACGCTAACCGAGGTCTTATACCTCCTATGGTTGTTTAACGCTTATTTAGCGTTTTACGTTTTTTAAGTGTTTCTTTATTTCTTTTGGATTTATTTTTCCTTACCGATATTACTTAATCATTATTAGGCTCTTAAATACCCATTAGGATAATTTAATCGCCATATTTAAGGTCGGGGTATTTCAGGTCAGGAGTCTGAGTTCAGAGTTTCAGAGGATGGCTGCTTGAGGTTCAGAGACCGTGTTTGTGTGCCGGTAGACGACGCTTTGAGACGTGAGATCATGCAGGAGGCTCATGGAGCTCCATACTCAGTACACCCAGGAGGTGTGAAGTTGTACCGGGACCTACGTGAGACATTCTGATGGAGTGATAAGTGCGAAATATATAGACTTTTAAGGGTTTAATTACCTTATAATTTGCAGTATTTTAAGTAATATTTCTCACTTATCTTACGATTTTCCTAGATTTATGTTTTGATATGAATTGATATATTTTTATGTGTTAAATGTAGGAAAAAGTGTTGGAATCAAACAGTTTATTTCACAAGCTTTCCAACGCAACAAACGGCGAGTAAAACAGACTTATAACGAAGAATCTGGAGCCGGTTGAAGATTGGAGGAAAATAGAAAACGGATTGATTCTGTCCACGACTGTGTCCGCATGAAGACAGCAGCTGTGTCCGCATGAAGACAGCAGCTGCGTCCGCATGAAGAGGCGCGGACGCGAGGGTGGACAGAGGCGCGGAAGAGGCGAAGACACGGACGTCAGCTGCGTCCGCGTGAGCTTGGGGCGGACGGAGGCGCGGACGACAAAGGAGTCCGCGTGAGCTTGGGGCGGACGGAGGTCACGTCCTCATGCGAACGTGACTGAATTCGACGCGAACGATTTTTCTTCCTTCTTCCTTTGCGGCGCCGCAGTCGAACTGCTACTTCATTAATAACAGACGGCGCCTACCTTAATTCACTCACGCGTGATGCCGGCTCTGTCTGCAATCAATTGTTGCGGCGAATTAAATCTCTGACTGCAATTTTCACGGATCTGCTCACAACTGCACCGTCCCTGATTTCTCCGTTGTCTGCTTCTCATTTCCTCAGCCTATATAAACCCACACTCTGGTTGCTAAAAAATCATCGATCGACCCAATCATCTGCCATACTCCCTCTCCCACGATCGTGCTCCATTCACTTCATTCCCTCTATCAGAAATCATCACCCATCCACTCCATTAAATTCCCACGTAAACACATACATCCCACTTTTCATTTTATTTTCCTGTTACACACCAGCTTTACAGGAATAAAGTTAGCAGTCGGGGCAACGCAAAGACGAAGTTGAAGCAAGGATCCGGAGTGAACTTCTAAACTGGAGTTACCTCTTACCCTTACTTTAATTTATTTAATGCATTCCTTCTCTGTTATCGTTGTTTTTGTAACGATGAGCGAGTAAGTATTTTAGCTTCCCGGGTAGGGAAGCGAACCTATTTCTTGAATTCTACTATGTGATCCTTCAAATAAATTTTGTTAACTGCAACAGTTCAATTCCTGTCCTTCAAATGTTTTAATTATTTGGCCAGTAATTAGAACAACCCTTGTAGTTATCTTATTAAAATGCGAGAGCTGAGATAGATAACGAGACGAAGGAAGTTGAACCTAATTAACAGCTAGAAGCGTGATCTCGCCTATAGGTTAATTAGACTCCAATAGAAACTGCTCTTTATGCAATTAATTGTGTCCGGTCTAGAGCATTAGTCTGCTGCTAGATCTAACAATTGGTCAGGATTCATTATACTTAGTCGTTAATGCATTAATTAAAGTTTCTGAGTTATTGCAGTAAAATTAAAGGAAGAATTTAATAACAGATATAAAGGGAATAGGTAAGCAAACAACCGGGGTGCGCTTTTCTATTTATCACATTCACCACTCTTTAAATCCCTCTTTGTTTATTTACCTTTTAAATTGTTCTATTTCTCCTTGCAGTTTAGTTTTTTTTTAATCAATCATTCAAAACCGAAAAAGTGATATTTCTTGTTTTCTTTAAGTTTAACTTAACTTCCCAGTTAATCAATTATTTGTCAATTAATTGTACGAGGTCCCTGAGATCGACAACCCCATTTAATCACTATACCCACAAAACGATAGGTACACTGCCTATGTGGTAGAAGTAGTCACATATTTCTCCATCATGGAGCAACATGTAGAGGGATATTTCTGACTTTGTATCCAAATGTCGAACTTGTCAGTAGGTCAAAGCCGAGCATCAAAGGCCAGCCGGTTTGCTCCAGCCTCTACCCGTGTTGGGTAAAAACCTAACGGCAAGTATACCGGTCGATTATAGCAAGTTTTCCTAGAAGTGTCCCTCCAGGTTATCGAATCCAAGGGAGGCAGCGTTTTAGTTTAATTAATATTTAAGAACAAACTAATAAATCGGTTTACTCCAGTAACAGGGGGGTTTTGTTTGTTGAATTACTAAAGTACGAAACAAGAATGTAAATAAGAGCACAGTTAATAAATGCAAGACAGTGGGCAAAATAATGATATTTTTGATTTAATAAAAAGGGGAAATTCCGGTTTACTAATCCTCCAAATTCTTCGGTTCCTTTCTCAGTGTGTTTACCAAAATCCAGACTAATATCCTAGATCAGAAATATTCCACGTTCGGTCTCCCGCTCGGTGGAATCTAATTAACAGCTAATAAATTTTAAATCTCGTTACAAATTTACTAATTGTTAACAGCTTAAGAAAAATCCAGTTTATTGATCAGTTAATATCGTAGAGGAATTACCATCTCTAAATTAACCGGTACCGTTCCTGTTGTCTATTATCTACCGCAGTTCTCACTTATAAGCAGATAAACTGATAAAATCAAGTAATTGGCCAGATCACAAGATTTATAAAAATAAATAAGGAACAACACTTTAATCTATTAAAATGGTAAATCTCAAAGATAATGGAACCTTGAATTTGGATTACATAGTAAACCGAAATTTATAAAAACTACTCAGCCATGGAAATGAAAATACTGTAAAAATATGTAAATAACATTAAAGAGGAAGAGAAGAAGGAACTCTGATTTAAGACTCTTTAATGGAGTCTCGGTGTATGGTCAATGCTTTCTTCTGCTCTTTCTCCAGAAAAGATGGTGAAGTCTTCAACTGCTTTGTGCACTCCAGACCCCTGTGGATGTATGTAGGTGAATAATGAGGTGGATGATATGAATGGAACGTGGTATATGAAATGGAAATGGATGGAGTGAGTATGAATGGGATGGATTTGTGGCGTTATGCTTCTCCAGAATTGTGTCTAAAATATGTGAGAATGAGTTCTATTTATAGGACTCATGAATGAGTACGTAGCAGCATGGTGTGGTGGATATGTTGCTGGAATTTGTGAGTGGAAAGGAGAATGTTCAATGTGGGTGTTTTGCTGGATTTGGAAGGTAATTAGATTAGTGGAGATGAGGATGGAAAGGAATGGGGCGGCCGTTAACGATAAACTTAATCATGTGGGAATATTATGGGGTGGCAGTTTAATATGAAGAGAAATTCTCTTCACGTTCGCGCGCTACAGATTGTCGGATTCAGCCACTTGGTCTGGGACACAGGCCCTGATTGAAGTCCCAGACCATTACTGAAAACAAATCGAGAATTCTGCTATGGTGTGATCCGGGTCTTCATTCCTGCATCAAGTCCCGGACCATACACGAATTTAATTCGAGATTTGAATCACATTGTGGTTCGGGTTGTTTGGTCACTCTTGCATCAAGTCCCGGACCATGAATTTAATTAATTTGAGATTTGAGTTCACATTGTGGTCCGGGACTTAGCTCCAGCATCAAGTCCCGGACCAAGCTTGAATTTAGGTCGAGGGTAAATTTCTTGACTCCATTTAGCTTGTTTGATTTGCCATGTGTTCCAACAATGATAGGAATGTGTTTCCTTGAGATTAAAAACCTGAAAAAGCACACAAAACCATAAAAGAAGACAATTGCAACAAGAAACATAAAAATGCTCATAAGACAGGAATTTAGCAGTAAATGGTAACAAATTAGGTATCAAAAGACCCTGTAGAATTAGGTAAATTCCTGACTTATCAACTTCCCCACACTTAAACCTTGCTTGTCCTCAAGCAATTACTGCAATCAAAATGTACCAGAGTTCAAAAGCGGGGATTTATCAGATCAGGAAAGTGTACAAGGAAATCTAATGCCGAAAAACAGTCATAAGAAACAACGATTAGTACTGTAAGTTTTCTTAAACAGTGAAGCTATGGGGTTTGACAAATGCATGAGACAATCATCATAACTATTTAGTCCAAACTTTACTCCGGGCTTTACTTTCCGTTTGCTTTCCACAATTCATTAGACGACAAGGGGTAAGAAGTAATGTCATATTCCACATTACCTTTCATTGCCACATACTCATAATCAAGGAAGAATTTGCAATAAACTGTTTAGCATGAAAGAACTTTCCTTCCAATTTTTCTGAGCAAGCATTATTCATTTCATCCCCCCAGACTTTTTCTCCCCATCCTTGTAGCGGTGTTGGGCCTTCTATCCCAGATCAGATGATCTTAGGTAGATAAGTGATGAGGCACTCCATGGGCTTAATTACCGAATGGGAGAGGTCTGTTCCGGTTCAGAATAGATTAGCGGAGTACCTTGCCTTTGTCCTTTCCTTCCATTCATTCCAAAACTTTCCAAAACCCCAAGTTAGTTCAAACAAAATAGTCACAAAATGGTCTCACCTTTTATTTAAGGAAATAGATAAAAATTTTAACCAAAACTGATAATATAAGCAGTATACCAAAGTTCTTATGACTGAAGTTTCAGATTAAATCTCATAAATATTTGCTACTTGTACGTTATTCCCGACTGATGCATCTGACCACAAATGAAAACCAAGTATGTCGAATTAAAAATTTTGTGGATGGTCATCAAAGGTTAATGAAGTGAGAATTAGTAGTGTCAGGAACCACAAAAAATAAGCAATAAACGCACAGCCCCCCTTACTACCAACTTCCCCACACTTAGAAAATAGCAGTGCCTCATTGCGGCGTGAATATGATTATAGTGCAAAAGAAAGAATAGAACTCCCCTTTAAAATTGGTGAAGATGACGTCCCCACACTCATGAAAAGGAATGGGCGAGTTAAGGAGTGCTGAAAAAAATTCGGCAGCCTCCTGTGTATTCTGTCGATATCACACACAAAATTGGCAATCCTGTTTGAATGAAGCAGCAGCAGACAATATGTTGCAATAAAGTCAAGGAACATAACCAAGCAGTGGCAGTAGTAGAGGTACAAAAGTAACCATAACAATCCAACAAGAAAATGAAAAGTACCAGAAGATGCAACCTAACAAGCTAAAAGACATTAAAATAGCCAGAGTTAGAAAATAAAAGAGAATCCGAAACAGCAATAACAAGATAAAGAGTCTGAAACGAAAAGATCATAAACCAGCATGAGATCTATTGAGGTGGTGGGTGATCCTGAGGCAGACGCCAGGACTCCAGCTGAGCGAAGCGGGCATCATAATCAGTAAAGCGTGCCTCATAGCGAGCCACATACTCCGCAAACTGTGCGTCCTACCGAGCCTAATACTCGCTCTGTCGGGTCTCCAAAGCGGAGATCCGTGCTCCATAATCGTGCAGGCTCGTACTCATCCGGTCTAAACGTGTGTCCAACTGAGTCATATGAGCAGCAAGACCATCGACCCGTGCAGTGATCATCCTCTGCCAATCAGAAAACTGACGAAACATCTCGTCATATCCCGTTGTAGGTGCAGTGGGCATCGGAACATCTGAGATGTCACCACCAGCGGCAACAGCAGGGGGCTCAACCTCAGCGGTGTCATCAGGTCTGGGAGCTTGTGCACCCGGCTGTGCGCGTCGGCGCTTCACCCACAGATCATTCATCTTCTCCCACTGGTAGAAGCGCATCATCGTCATGTCCATGGGAGACCGGGGGTACTGAGGTTGTTCATCTGAACAATCCACCCAGCGGCACCAAAGAAGGAATGTAGTAGGTGTGGGAAAGGAAGAGAGGCGCTAGAATCTGTGTCAATCACCCGCATCATTGACTGAAAAATGATCCCATGTAGTGCAATGGGGAATGCTTCCTGGGCAAGCGCGTCATCTAGCAGGTAGCGCAGCACATAATAATCAATGGAGTTTAGGTCCGCACACTTCCTGGGGCGGATGTTGAACATGATAATTCCTAGGAGCTAGGCGCTCGACCGGGGTTTCAATTTATCTCCCGTAACAACCTGCTTATCCTGGGTGTTGCGCCTTTGTGCGGTTCTGAACCGCGGGATCACTCACAATCAAGTTAATGTAATGCTCCTTGGCTGCCTTTCTCGGATTGCTTGATTTTCCGGTCCGCATCAGTTGGGATCCTAGGCCTAATAGGGATTTGCAAAGCATGTCTAATACGGCTCGGTGGTTATCAGAATATCCTTTCCTTAACCCTTGACTTAATTTTCCTTACCATCATCACGCACCGTAGCATTAGCATAGAACAATTTTACCAATCGCGGGTAATATGTACCACCGCGGTTCAGCAGACATACCCAACCCCTGTTGCTAAATATTCACTCCAGATCGAATTCATATATCAAAGTGGGACATACTGACCTCTCAGGAATTATTGCGCTCCTTAGCTTGGAACCAATCCAAGCAGCATCAGTGATGAATTCGAACGATCCGTCTCGCGTATCCGAAGTGGGGGAGCGGCTGAAGATGACGATGCGCCGGCAGTGGTGATTTTGCGAGCTCGTTTAGAGGCATCGAGATGTGGGATTAGCGTAGGTAGTGTGATTGGTGCGTAGTGTGGGTTTGATGGGGTCGGTTGACAGTTAACAGATGCGCGGTGTTTAGGATTCTTGTAGAGAAGTGGGGCGACAGAGAGTGGGTTTGGTTTGGGGGGGGGAAGGTGAACTCGACAGAGGAGGGGTGGGTGTGTGGGTTGGGTGGCGAGGACGTTTGCGAGGGCGGGTGAAGGATTGTGGTACTTGGTGAAGGTGGAAGTGGTTGGTGCGAATGTGGGAACGAGGTGGCGGAGGTGTGCTGGGAGAGGACAGGAGATGAGTGCGGAGGATGTCGGGATTGGTGGTGCGTGGGTTGGGTGGCGAAGGCGGTAGCGACGGCGGGTGAATGCGACAGATGAAGGGTGGCACGAGGGTGGATGAGGTGAAGTCGGGTGCGGGTGTTGGGTTTAGGGTTGAGAATTGGGGGAAGCGGAGGTTGAAGACGATGCTTGTCTAGTTTTTTTTTAACAGTGATAGATGGTCCGGGACCTAGGGTGTGGTTAAAGTCCCGGACCAAGGGATTAATCGGCGCCGAGAATGTTCCTGATAATGGTCCGGGACTTAGGCTGGGTATGAGGTCCCGGACCACCCTTAGTTTTGTTTCGAGAATTTCTTTGAATGCGGTCCGGGACTTAGGGTATAGTTGAAGTCCCGGACCACCTCTATTTTTGTTTGAGAATTGGCTGCTCCTCTGGTCCGGGACTTAAGTCCTGTAACAGGTCCTGGACCACCCCATTGGTTCCACCGAAAGTATGCTTCCTAGCACTCTGTTTCTCTTCCTACACCAACCTACACTTTAACAAAACCAACAAAAGAAAAATAGCTAACAAAAGAATTAGAATAAGTAAAAACATGAATTAAAACGAAAAACAAGAAGAAAGGAGATTGGGTTGCCTCCCAATGAGCTGCCTGTCTTTTCGGTCTTTGGCTAGACCTTGGTTTTGTTCTTTTAAGAGATTCCAGAAGATTGAGCCGTCTTTGAAACTTGGCGACACGAACTCCGAGAAGCTTCCAAAACATTTTTCGAAGACCTACCAGCATAAAACAGTAGCTTCTCCCCTGCTGCATTCAAAGTGATCGTACCATGACAAACTTCGATTCGAGCGTCGGCTGTTGCTAGGAAGGGTCTTCCAAAGATAATAGGGACCGTTGGATCTGCAGCCATGTCGAGTACGACAAAGTCGCAAGGGAAATACAGATGCTCCACCTTAACCATTACATCCTTTGCAATTCCACAGGGATAACCATTGAGCGATCTGCTAGCTGAAGCGTCATTCGTGTAGGCTGTAAGTCTCCAATTCCAAGCTTTTCAAATAAAGCGTATGGCATGAGACTAATCGACGCTCCTAAATCAGCAAGACAGTGGTCGAAGTCAATGTCTCCTATTCTACATGTGTGAAGCTGCCAGGATCTTTGCATTTTCTGGTAAACGCTTCTGTATGATCGCTGAACAAGTCTCTGTGAGCTGAAGTTCCTGTCTCACTAACTTTGTCTTATTAGATAAAAGCTTCCTTAAATACTTGGCATAGTTAGGCACCTTCGCAACTAAATCAACAAAGGGGATATCAACAGATAGTTGCCGAAGTAAAGTAAGAAACTGATCAAACTCACTATCCTCCTTGGAACGCTTGGTTCTGTTTGGAAATGGAACTGGAGGAGCAACTTCAACTGTAGGTGATGTAGGTGAAGGAGATTTGGTAACTTCATAATTCCGCTCATTCTCCAGCACCGGTTGCTCTATGCTCACCTCAGGCTCAGTAGCTTTACCTTTACCACTCCTAGTAGTTACCTTCTTCGCTGTTTCCTTTTCCTGCAAAGGACATTTGTTAGCCAAGATATCATCCACCAGTGTAGCATAATTTGGCATTAATTTAAGCATATCAGAAAAAGGAATATCTTTAGTTGATTTCTTAAAAATTTTAAGAAATTTTCCAAGCTGTTCATCAAGATCCCTTTTCTTTAACCTGTCAGGAAAAGGAATAGGTTCTTCAAATTTGTGATTGGAAGCAGAAGAGTAAGAAGGTTGAGTTTCAGGAGACTCCTTCTACTTGGGTTTTTCAAAAACTTTAATGGAGTCCTTAAACTCTTGTTGAACAGGTAAAACTGCAACGACAAATGGAGTATCTTCTTCCACAGTAAAAACAGTTTTAGCATACTCTCTTGGATTCATCTCTGGTTGACTAGACAAAGACCCTGCAGGTCTTTCTGAAAGCTTCTGACTAATTTGAGCCAATTGAGTTTCCATTCTCTTATTGTAAGCCTTTTGTTCTTGCATGAATGCCTTTTGGTTGTTGTTGATTTCATCTTGCTCATTGAATCTGGGTTTTGTTGATGTGATGAATTCGCTCATCATGGCTTCCAAGTCTGAGGAACTACTAGCTCCCTGACTTTGCATCTGTTGGTTCTGAGGGGGTCTCTGATAGGACTGATTATATTGTTGTGGTGCTTTCTGATTGTAGTTGTTGTTCTGAAATCTTTGCTGCTGATATCCCTGATTGCTTTGGTTGTTATAGAAATTCCTTTGTCTGTTCCCCAGGAAATTTACCTCTTCACTTGGTGGAGATGTACATTGACACAAGTTTGAGCTTCTACCACAGTATTCACAAGGTGGATAAACTTCTGGAGATGTTGCTGCATTTGACTGCGGGTTCATCGCTGCACACATATGCTCAAACTGTTTTGACATCGCTTCTATTTTGGCAGCCAGAAAAGTACTCGAGTCCACTTCATAAACTCCAGCAGTTTTCTTCGGTGCAGCTTCTCCGGTTCTCGCGCCTCCCCACTGATTGGATGCATTGGCAATGGTCTCCAATAGTTCCTTGATTCTAGCTATCGGTAACTCCATGAGGCTTCCTCCTGCATAAGTGTCTACCAACAAACGGCTTGAATGATCTAAATCTTTGTAAAAGGACTGCAGAATTACCTCCTCTCCCAAGCCATGGTGTGGTACTCTGCGCACAATCCCTTTGAAACGCTCCCAAGCCTCAGATAGTGTCTCACCGGTGAACTGCTTGAAGTTGGTAATCTCTCCTCTCATAGTCAGCATTCGAGAAGGAGGGAAATACTTCGCCAAGAATACATTTGCTAACTCCGTCCAGGTAGTGATACTGTTGGGCGTTAATGAGTTTAACCATTCTGCAGCTCGGTCCCTCAGGGAAAATGGGAAGAGTCAATCTAGCAACCTCTTGTGAAGCTGGTGTAGAGCATGCTCCTACAAATCTCAGGAAAGTGGTGACATGGACATTGGGATCTTCGGTGACTGTCCCGCTGAACTGGGGTGCGTTCATGACCATAGTAACATAGTGCGTCTTGAACTGCCACTGCACTCCTGTTGGCAACGTAGGAATTACTATTGGTGAAATAAGCCCTTCGACGCTTGGGCGGGTATAATCCCTCATGTGCCTCTCCGAATTCAAATTCTCCATATTGGTTCCTGAGGTGTTGTTTAGAATCTCTCATTCAACTAGTAACTCAGAAACAATCTCCTCTGCTGGTGAATCTTTTAGGAGCTCCTCCTGCTCAATTGGAGGATCCAGCACTAATCTTTTTCGAATCCTTCTTGTTACTCTGTCTATCTCTGGTTCAATTTCAAATTCAGGGTTTCCTTCAGAATGAGTTTTAACCATAAACCAAAATCAGATAACTGACAGTAATGTAGTTGTAAAAGAACAAAATAGAATAAAACAAGGATAAACTAAAAGAACAAAAACAACAAAATTAAATAAAATCAAAATAAAAATTAAACTAAGCAACCGTGCCTCCCCGGCAACGGCGCCATTAAATTGTTGGGTAAAAACCTAACGGCAAGTATACCGGTCGATTATAGCAAGTTTTCCTAGAAGTGTTCCTCCAGGTTATCGAATCCAAGGGAGGCAGCGTTTTAGTTTAATTAATATTTAAGAACAAACTAATAAATTGGTTTACTCCAGTAACAGGGGGGTTTTGTTTGTTGAATTACTAAAGTACAAAACAAGAATGTAAATAAGAGCAAAGGTAATAAATGCAAGACAGTGGGCAAAATAATGATATTTTTGATTTAATAAAAAGGGGAAATTCCGGTTTACTAATCCTCCAAATTCTTCGGTCCCCTTCTCAGTGTGTTTACCAAAATCCAGACTAAAATCCTAGATCAGAAATATTCCACGTTCGGTCTCCCGCTCGGTGGAATCTAATTAACAGCTAATAAATTTTAACTCTCATTACAAATTTACTAATTGTTAACAGCTTTAAGAAAAATCCAGTTTATTGATCAGTTAATATCCTAGAGGAATTACCATCTCTAAATTAACCGGTGCTGTTCCTGTTGTCTATTATCTACCGCAGTTCTCACTTATAAGCAGATAAACTGATAAAATCAAGTAATTGGCCAGATCACAAGATTTATAAAAATAAATAAGGAAAAACACTTTAATCTATTAAAATGGTAAATCACAAAGATAATGGAACCTTGAATTTGGATTACAAGTAAACCGAAATTTAAAAAACTACCAGCAATGGAAATGAAATCTGCAAAAATATAAATAACATAAAGAGGAGAGAAGAAGAACTCTGATTAAGACTCTTTAATGGAGTCTCGGTGTATGGTCAATGCTTTCTTCTGCTCTTTCCTCCAGAAAAGATGGTGAAGTCTTCAACTGCTTTGTGCACTCCAGACCCCTGTGGATGTATGTAGGTGTTAATGAGGTGGATGAATATAAATGGAACATGGTATATGAAATGGAATGGATGGAGTGAGTGTGAATGGGATGGAGTTGGGTGTTATGCTTCTCCAGAATTGTGTTAAACTATGAGAATGAGTTCTATTTATAGGACTCATGGATGAGTACGTAGCAGCATGGTGTGGTGGATATGTTGCTGGAATTTGAGAGTGGAAAGGAGAATGTTCAACGTGGGTGTTTTGCTGGATTTGGAAGGTAATTAGATTAGTGGAGATGAGGATGGAAAGGAATGGGGCGGCCGTTAACGACAAACTTAATCATGTGGGAATATTATGGGGTGGTAGTTTATATGAAGAAAAATTCCTTCACGTTCACCTCGCAGCGATTGTCGAATTCAGCCACTTGGTCCGGGACTTAGGCCCTGATTGAAGTCTCGGACCATTACTGATAACAAATCGAGAATTCTGCTATGGTGTGGTCCGGTCTTCATTCCTGCATCAAGTCCCGGACCATACACGAATTTAATTCGGGATATGAATCTCATTGTGGTCCGGGTCTTCACTCTTGCATCAAGTCCCGGACCATGAATGAATTTAATTCGAGATTTGAGTCACATTATGGTCCGGGACTTAGCTCCAGCATCAAGTCCCGGACCAAGCTTGAATTTAGGTCGAGGGTAAATTTCTTGACTCCATTTAGCTTGTTTGATTTGCCATGTGTTCCAACAATGATAGGAATGTGGTTTCCTTGAGATTAAAACCTGAAAAAGCACACAAAAACCATAAAAGAAGACAATTGCAACAAGAAACATAAAAATGCTCATAAGATAGGAATTTAGCAGTAAATGGTAACAAATTAGGTATCAAAAGACCCTGTAGAAATAGGTAAATTCCTGACTTATAAACCCGTCCCGGAGTGGAAGTGGGAGAGCGTCGGTATGGACTTTGTTATGGGACTGCCTAAGACTCTGAGAGGTTTTGATGCGGTTTGGGTGATCGTGGACAGACTCAAGAAGAGCGCTCACTTTTTGCCAGTCAGGAAGACTTTCAGTTGGCATCGCTTGGCTCAGTTGTATATGGGTGAGATCGTACGCCTTCATGGAGTTCTGTTGGGCAAAATACATACATAGTAATTAAACCTAGCTAAAATGGGCAAGTGCACCTAATTCGTTGCAGTAAAACAAGTGTCGTATCCACAAGGAAATTGGTTTCTAAATCCCGAGCTTCGGTAATATAGTTTAGTGCGAAAAAGCAGTAAAATGGGGGTTTATCCAGAGGCACGCTTGGTTGTTTGTTAATTGAAATGCAACAATAACAGTAAAGTGTTTGTGTATGGAATGGATGAGGAGAGTACCCTAGGATAGTGGGAATCACCCAACTCACTCAAAGAACTTCAAAACCATAACTCATCATCTCAGTGCCTATTAGAGTTTAGCTCATGAATCCCTGTTGATAGTTTTAAGGGGGTGTTATTGAAAGCACAGAAAAAGGGCAAGTGAACCCTAGTCGTAGTAGTAGTAAAGATGTCGTTCCACTAGGAAATTGGTATATCGATCTCCCTAGTTTCGGTAGTCGGTTATAAAACAGTAAAAAAGGGGGTTTAGCCGAAGGCAAGTGTATTGGTTTGGTTCAAAGAGGAATTGTAAAATAAAAGCAGTAGATAAAATGTGATGTAATGAATTGGAATGGAAAGCACCTTTAGGATGGTTGTAATCCCCTAAATTCACCCCAACTATATTAGTAAACCCACTTCACTCAGGTTGTCTATCTGGACTAATGTAAAGGTCCTTCAAATCATGAATAAACCAACTCTTACCTAGCTTGATTCCAACTCTCTAATCAAGTAGAGTTCAAATCACTAGATAGCATTAATAACAAGTCCATATTAATAGCCTTAAATTTCACCAACTAATCAAGCTAGCCATAATCTAAGGTTCCTCTCTCTTTTCGGCACAACTCCCAACTCAAAATCATATTGTTGGAAATCACCACAAATGCTATAAATGATCAGGTTATAACATTAATGAAACAAAAGAGAGAAAACAGCCGCAATAAATAAAGTGTAGGTTTTACAACATAGATGGGGGATTTAAGTTCATATCCCCATCCCAAAGTGCTAATAGAATTACTCAAGCATAATGATAAGTAAAACTAAGAGAGGGATAGAAGAAGCCATGTTTATGAAGGTGGTTGAGCAATTCTTCCTTCTCTTCTCCTGCTTGGTCTTCTATCTTCTGGTGGAAATGGGATGATAAATGGAGGTGTGTGTGGATGAATATTGTGTGATCACGTGGGGGAGTGAATGGGTGTTTTAGTAGTAGTGTAAACACTACGTACTGTAGGTGGTGGTATGGATGTAATGGGATGAAGATGATTAGTAGTAGAAGTAATACTACGTACTAGATGGATATGTGAAGGATTTATGGAGGGAGAGATAGATGTGTAGAAAATTGTGTGTTTTGAAGTGTTGGGCTCGCACTCTATTTATAGTGTGTATACAGATGAGTAGATAGTGAGTGCGATGGTGTTTTGTTGGTGGATGAAGCTGGAAAGAAGACCAAAGTAACGTGGTGTGTGGTTGGAAAAGAAATTAGATCTGGAAAGTAGAACAATAATCGTGATCGTGATGGATGTAGTCTGGAAAGGAGTATGTAATGGGGCGGCGCTTAATCAAATATTATACCAGCTTTTGAATTACAGACGCGCTACAGTGTTTTGATTCCAGCATGTGGTCCGGGACTTAGGTCTTGTACAAAGTCCCGGACCACCCCATTAATTCGTTTCGAGACTTCGCTTCTTGTGTGGTCCGGGACATAGGTTATGGAACAAGTCCCGGACCATGGCTCAATTTGTTTCGAGAGTTGCCTTCTTGTGTGGTCCGGGACTTAGGTTATGGAACAAGTCCCGGACCATGCCTCAATTTGTTTCGAGAGTTGTCTTCTTGTGTGGTCCGGGACTTAGGTTATGGAACAAGTCCCGGACCATGCCTGAAGTTGGTCCGATGAAGATTTTTCTGGGCTCTTTTAGCTTGTTTGAAAAACTATGATCTCCAACAATGACATGAAAACGTTTCTTTCGAGATTAAATGCCTGAAAAAGCACACAAAAACCATAAAAGAAGACAATTGCAACAAAAACATAAAATTACTCATAAGACAGGAATTTAGCGCTGAATGATAACAAATTGGGTCTCAAAAGACCCTTTAGAAATAGGTAAATTCCTGACTTATCAACATCCCCACACTTAACCTTTGCTTGTCCTCAAGCAATTACTGTAAGCAAAATGTACCAGATTTTCAAAAGCGGGGATTTATCAGGTCAGGAAAATGTACAAGGAAATCTAATTCTGAAAAAACAGTCACAAGAGACAACGACTAGTACTGCAAGTTTTCTTAAACACTGAAGCTAGGGTGTTTGATAAATGCATGAGACTATCATCATAACTGTTTAATCGAAACTGTACTCAGGGCTTTACTTTCCTTTTGCTTTCCACAATTCATTGAACGACAAGGGGCAAGAAGTAATGTCATATTCCACGTTACCTTTCATTGCCACATACTCATAATCAAGGAAGAATTTGCCATAGACTGTTTAGCATGAAAGAACTTTCCTTCCAATTTTTCTGAGTAAGCATTATTCATTTCATCCCCTCAGACTTTTTCTCCCCATCCTTGTAGCGGTGTTGGGCCTTCTATCCCAGATCAGATGATCTTAGGTAGATAAGTGTTGAGACACTCCATGAGCTTAATTACCGAATGGGAGAGGCCTGTTCCGGTTCAGAGTAGATTAGAGGAGTACCTTGCCTTTGTCCTTTCCTTCCATTCATTCCAAAACTTTCCCAAAGCCCCAAGTTAGCTCAAACAAAATAGTCACATGACGGTCTCACCTTTTATTTGAAGGAAATAGATGAAAGTTTTAACCAAAACTCATAATCCAAGCAGTATAACCAAAGTTCTTATGACCGAAATTCCAGTTTAAATCTCAAAAATTTCGCTACTCGTACGTTATTCCCGACTGATACATCTGCCCACAAGTGAGAACCAAGTATGTCAAAATAAAAATTTTTGTGGGGGGTCATCAAAGGTTAGTGAAGGGAGAATAAGTATTGTCAGGAGCCACAGAAAACAAACAATTTAGATGTGCAACCTCCATACTACTTCCCCACACTTAGAAAATAGCAATGTCCTCATTGCTACTAGAATATGAGTATAGTGCAAAAGAAAGAATAGGACTCCCCTGAATAAGCGGTGAAGATGACGTCCCCACACTTAGGACAAGGAACGGGAGACTTAAGGGGGGTTGGAAAATTTTCGGCAGAGTCTCCTTTGTATTCTTCCGATATCGCACACAGAAGATGGCAGCCCTGTTTGAATATCTAGAAGCAAAAGACATTGCATAGCAACAACATAGGAGATGCACAACAAAGTAGTTTGAAGTAGCAGAAATACCCAATTAACAACAACAATCCAAAGTGAAAAAGAAAAGGTACCATAAGTAGCAACCTACCAATCTAAAAAAAACATCAAAATAGCATAAATGTCATAGTCAGGTGAAAATCCATAAGAGCAATAAAAGATAGGTAGGGATGTAGGTCTGGAGCATAGACCAACTCAGGTACTACCGCCGGGGCATGCGCCAAGACTCCAACTGTGAGAAGCGCTCATCATAATCCTGGAATCGGGCATCCTGCTGGGCCTGGTACTCAGCAAACTAAGCAGCCTGTCGAGCCTCGTAGTCAGTCTGACGGGTCTCTAAAGCTGAGAGTCTCTGACCATACCCATCTAGACGACTATCTATCTGATCAAAGTGGGCTGTGGCTGTCCCCCTCCAGTCTCTAAACTCACGCAGCAGCTCATTATAACCTGGGGCCGGTCCAGCAGGTATCGGAATGTCCTGGGCCCCATCACCTACAACATCAGCCTCAGCAGCAACCTCATCAGCAACTCTGGGTGCTCGTGCAGCACGGCGACGCTTCACCCACTGATCATCTATCTTCTCCCACTGATAGAAGCGCATCATCGTCATGTCAATGGAAGACCGGGGGTATTGGGGTTCTTCATTTGAGCAATCTACCCCGGCGTCATCGAAGAAAGACTGCAATAGGTGGGGAAAGGGAAGAGAGCCACTGCTGTCTGTGTCAACAATCCGAAGCATGGACTGAAAGATGATCCCATGCAAAGCGATGGGGTACGCCACCTGCGCAAGCTCATCATCCAACAGGTAGCGCAGGACATAGCAGTCAATTACATTCAGGTCCGCACACTCCCTGGGTCGGACATTGTACATGATGATCCCCAAGATCAGACGCTCCAACGGTGTGGGTAGTTTGTCACCTGTAATCACCTGCTCGTCCCTTTGGTTCCGCCTCTGGCGGTTTTGGACTGCTGGATCATTCACAATCAGATTCAGATAGTGATCCTTGGTCTGACGCTCACGGAGTTCTTGATTTTCCCTGTCCTCGTCAGTCGGGTTTCTAGTCCTAACCGGTAATTGCAGGGCATTTCTAATACCCGAGCCACTCACATTTATGTCCTTCCTCTTAACATTTGACTTAATAACTCTGCCGTTCTCGCTCACCGTGGCATTAGCATAGAATAGTTTCACCAAACGCGGGTAGAATTCCCCTCCCCGGGTCAACAGACATAACCAGTTCCTTGCTCCAAATATATTTTCCAAATTGAACTCAGTGATTAGGGATGGGCAGACTGACCTTTCGTAAATAATTTTGCGTTCTTTGGCTCGGAACCAATCCCACGCAGCTCGAGAAACGAATTTGGAGAGCTCAGTTTCTTGGACCCGAAGTGGGGCAGCCGCTGATGAAGAAGAAGCCCCGGCAGTGTTGGCGCGTCGAGCTCGTTTGGATGCCATTGAATTTTCAAGATTAAGGACGTGTTTGGTGTGGTCCGTTGACAGTTGTAACAGAGAGGGAGAGTGGTGTGTGCGGGTTGTGCGACAGAGGTGGTGTGGTGTTGGATGGTACGGTGGTTGAGGGTTGGTGGAAGTGGCGAATGCGAGAGAGGGAGTTAGCGGTGGTCGCAGGTGGTGTGGTGTGGCGCGGCGAAGTCGAATTGGGTGCAGGGGAGAGTGTGGTGGTGGTGGGAGACGGAACAGGGCGGAGAGGCGGTGAGAGCGGAAGTTGGGTGTGGTGTTGTGGTGGTGCTAGTGGCTGGCGGAGGTTGTCGAGGTGGTGTGTGGTGTGGTTGAGAGCGAGCGAGAGGGAGCAGGTTGTGGTTCTGGGTGAGACGGAACAGAGAGGCGACGGGTTAGAGCGCAATCGACAGAGGAGAGGGCGGAAGTTGGGTGTTGGGGCGGTGCGGTGGTTTGGAGCGGTGACGGAATGGTGGTGCGGTGGTGCGTTTAGAGGAAGCGAGAGCGATAGTGGTGAGGGTGGTGCTGAGTGTGGAGCGGCGATGGCGAGAGCGAAACGGAGCAGGAGAGGTTGGGGCTAGGGATTTCAGAAGAGAGGCGAGAGAATGAAGACGACCTTGTTTGTGTATATTTTTTTTTTTGAGTCGTTGATGGTCCGGGACCTAAGATATGTAAGAGGTCCCGGACCGCTATGTAAAAACCGGTCGAAACTTGCAACCCTTTGTGGTCCGGGACTTAGGATTCGTATGAAGTCCCGGCCCATCATCTTCAATTCTCGGAAATGCTCACACTCGTGGGTCCGGGACTTAAGATATGGACTAAGTCCCGGACCACACCCTATTTTCTGTTCGAGAGTTGGCTGCTTCGCTGGTCCGGGACTTAAGTTGTGGTTCAAGTCCCGGACCACTCTGTTTAGTGCACCGAAGGGTTGTCTTCTATTGCTCTGTTTTTCTTCCTTTATCAAACCTACACCTTGACAACAAACAACCAAAGAAAAATAGCTAACAAAGGAATTAGCACACTTAAAAACATGAATCAATACTAAAAGAAAGAAGATAAATGTAAGAAGATTGGGTTGCCTCCCAATGAGCTGCCCGTCTTTTCGGTCTTTGGCTAGACCATGTGAGGTTAGATCAAACCTGAGTTTCTTGTAAGTAAAGAGGATGTTCATCAACCTTCCCGATGTTTCCTCCGAGGTAATGCTTCAACCTGGACCCATTGACCATGAATGTTTCTCCCTTGATGTTTTTGAGCTCGATTGCACCATATGGAGTCACTTTGGTGACGGTGAATGGTCCAGACCAATGTGATTTTAGTTTTCCCGGAAAGAGTTTTAATCTTGAGTTGTAAAGCAACACTCGATCGCCCTCATGGAACTCCCGCTTTAGGATCATTTTGTCATGCCATCTCTTAGTCTTTTCCTTGTAGATGCGGTTGTTCTCATAGGCATCTTCCCTGAATTCTTCTAGTTCGGTGAGTTGAAACTTTCTTTTGTCAGCGGCACTCTTTAGGTCGAAATTCAGGGCTTTCACAGCCCAAAAGGATTTGTGTTCTAACTCGACGGGTAAGTGGCAAGCCTTTCCGAAGACTAGACGGTATGGAGACATCCCTATGGGAGTCTTGTATGCTGTTCGGTAAGCCCATAGTGCATCGTCGAGTTTTAAAGACCAATCTTTCCTGGATGAGTTCACGGTCTTTTGCAGTATCCATTTCAATCTCTGTTGGTTACCTCGGCTTGTCCATTGGTTTGAGGGTGGTAGGGTAGGGATACCTTATGTCTCACTCCATATTTTTCCATTAATGCATCGAATTGTTTATTGCAGAAGTGAGATCCCCCATCACTGAGAATTGCTCGAGGCACCCCAAATCTTGTGAAGATGTTTTTCCTTAAGAACTTAGTTACCACCTTGGCATCATTGGTGGGGGATGCAATGGCTTCCACCCATTTTGTGACATAGTCAACTGCCACCAAGATGAAGAGATTGAGTGAGAGGAGGGAAAGGACCCATGAAATCGATGCCCCATAGATCAAAGGGTTCAACCTCGATCATCACATTTAATGGCATCTCATGCTTTTGGGATATGTTCCCTAGCATTTGGCAACGGTCACAAGCGGCTACAAAGGCATGGCAGTCTTTATGAAGCGTTTTCCAGAAGAAACCGGACTGTAGTACCTTGGCCGCTGTCCTCGCTGGTCCGTGGTGTCCTCCTACTTCGAGAGAGTGGCAATGGTGGAGGATGTTTTGAACTTCATTTTGTGGTACACACCTTCTGACCATCCCATCGGCACAGACTCGGAAAAGGTAAGGGTCATCCCAAAAGTAGTGTTTGACGTCAGCGAAAATTTCTTCCTCTGCTGGTATGTAAGCTCAAATGGTATTACTCCTCTTACCAAGTAGTTTGCAATGTCGGCAAACCATGGATCTCCGGTCTCTCCAATGGTGAATACTGTTTCATCTGGAAAAAGTTCATTTAGGAGCATTTTCTTCCGGTGTCTCCAAACGAGACAAGTGATCAGCAACAACATTTTGAGTGCCTGGTTTATCTCTAACTTCGATTTCAAATTCTTGCAACAACAGAATCCATCGCAAGAGCCTCGGTTTGGCGTCCTCTTTGGTGAAGAGATATTTGAGAGCTGAATGGTCGGTATGTACAATTACCTTGCTACCCAAGAGATAAGAGCGGAACTTATCTAGTGCAAAGACGATCGCCAGAAGTTCCTTTTCGGTTGTAGAGTAGTTCTTCTGGGCGTCGTTCAAGGTCTTGCTAGCATAATAAATGGTTCTCAACACCTTGTCTCTCTTCTGACACAGAGCCGCCCCAACTGCGTAGTCACTGGCATCGCACATGATTTCGAAAGGAAGATTCCAATCCGGTGACACCACAATAGGGCTGAGATGAGGCATTCCTTCAAGGTATTAAAGGATTCAAGGCATTCCTGGGTGAAGTCAAATTTGGTATCCTTGACTAGGAGGTCACAAAGTGGTTTAGAGATTTTTGAGAAATCCTTTATAAACCTCCTGTAGAATCCGGCATGCCCGAGGAAGCTTCTAATGTCTTTGACTGAGTTTGGTGGCGGGAGCTTCTCGATAACTTCTACCTTGGCTTGTCAACTTCTATGCCTTTGGAGGAGATCTTATGCCAAGGACAATCCCTTCCCTGACCATGAAGTGGCACTTCTCCCAGTTGAGCACCAAATTTGTCTCTTCACATCGTGTCAGTATGGCATCCAGGTTTGATAAACATGTTTCAAATGTGAGCCCAAAAACTGAGAAGTCATCCATGAACACTTCGATGCTTTTCTCCAAGAACTCTGAGAATATGGCCATCATGCACCTTTGGAATGTGGCAGGTGCATTGCATAGACCAAATGGCATCCTTCGGTAGGCAAAAGTTCCATACGGGCAGGTGAAGGTTGTCTTCTCTTGATCTTCAGGGGCTATGGGGATTTGAAAGTATCCCGAATAACCATCAAGGAAACAGTAGTAATCTTGACCTGCCAGCCTCTCGAGCATCTGATCAATGAATGGCAAGGGGAAATGATCCTTTCTTGTGGCGGCATTGAGCTTTCTATAGTCTATACAGACTCTCCACCCTGTAGTGTTCGTTGGGGGACTAACTCACCCCTTTCATTAGGTACTACCGTAGTTCCTCCCTTCTTTGGCACCACTTGCACCGGACTCACCCACTTGCTATCAGAAATGGGGTAGATGATGTCGGAGTCCAGTAGTTTAAGCACCTCCTTTTTGACAACTTCTTTCATGTTCGGATTCAGCCTCCTTTGTGGTTGAACTAGTGGTTTGAAGCTATCCTCCATGAAGATTCGATGAGTGCAGAAGTTAGGATTGATACCCTTTATATCAGAAATGGACCACCCGATGGCTCTCTTGTGGTCTCGAAGCACTTTCAACAAACTGTCCTCCTGTGTACCTGTGAGAGAAGAAGAAATAATGACAGGAAGATCACAGGGGTTTGTTAGGTAGACATATTTTAGGTGAGAGGGTAGAGGCTTCAATTCTATGGTAGGTGGCTTCTCAATCGAGGTGAGGAGCTTTTGTGCAGTCCGTTCCAAGGGCTCCGGTGGTGGGTAGTATGATCGATAAGGCATAGACCTCCTGTCTAATTCAGCCACCATCTCTTTTACCTCTGGTTCTTCCTCCCTGTCTCCACAAGGATCAGTCAGAGCAGTGTCAAAGTATCACACTCAAAACAATTAGAGTAATTATCTTGTAAAAGAGATTCAACAATATCTATAGTGAAAGCAGCTTCCGCATGTGCGGGTTTCTTTACTACCTTGGACATGTCAAATTCAAGTTTCTCATCATGGAATCTTAAGATAATTTTTCCACTTTCCACATCTATCAGAGTCCTAGCAGTCCTTAAGAAAGGACGACCTAAAATTAGCGGAACTCTAGCATCCTCCTCCATATCGATGACAATAAAATCTGCCGGAAAAACAAATGTCCCTACGGTCACTACCAAATCCTCGACTTTCCCTTTTGGGAAGACTAGAGACCTATCAGCTAGTTGCAATTGCATGGCAGTGGGTGCACATTCACCAATCCCAAGTTTATTGAAAATTGAAAGTGGCATGAGATTTATGCTTGCACCTAAATCACATAATCCTACCACAATTTATATTACCGATAGAGCAAGGGATTATAGGCAAACCAGGATCTCCAAGTTTTGGAGGAGGGTTCCGTAGTAGGACTGCCGAGATCTCTTCAGTGAGTTGCACCGTCTCCGTTCCAAGCGTTGCTCTTTTATTAGCTAGGATGTCCTTCATGAACTTGGCGTAGATCGGCATTTGTTTCAGAGCATCTGCAAAAGGAAGATTGATTGTCAGTTTGTTAAAGATGCTTAAAAACTTCCCAAATTGTTCATCTAAGTTTCTCTTTTTAAGTCTATTTGGGAATGGAAGAGGAAGTGGAGGTCTAGCAAGAGTAGAAGGAGAAGATGATTCAGGAGCCTCTTTCTCCTTGGGAGTGTCTTTCGGTTGAGGAGGAACTTCCTCAACAATCTCTTGTTCTTCTTCTTGATGATCTTGACTTTCATTTTGGATCTCTTGGTTGTCTGGTGGGTAGGAGGGTTGAAGATCCCGGCCGCTTCTCAAGGTTATTGCTTTAGCTTCTTCCCTTGGATTGGGATTTGGTTGACTTGGAAGGGTGCCCGGTGTCTTCGGGAGATTGCTGAGATATCTGACTAAGCTGGGTTTCAATGCTTTTTGTTGAAAGCCTCTTGTTCTGAAAACTTGGTCTTTGTAGCGATGATAAAGTCAGCCATTAGGTTCTCTAACCTTGAAGTCCCGCTGGGGGCAGAAGATTGTGGCTCTTGTTGTTTTTGATTTTGGAAACCCGGAGGGGCTCCTTGTGGTCTATACCCTTGTTGAAGGTTTGAAGGTTGATTGGGTTGTTGGGGTCTGTACCCTTGGGAGTTGTTGTAAGTTTGTCTCTGTCCTCCTTGGCCTTGGTCGGTTCTCCACGAAAAGTTTGGATGGTTTCTCCATGGCGCGTTGTTGTTGTTGTATGCTTGGTTGCCGATGAAGTTTACATCCTCCTGTTGGTTCATCTCTCCTTCACAGCATCTAGTGTCGTGAGGACCCGCACAAATGGCACATCCCTCTGAGGTTTGGCTGGAAGATGAAGAAGCTATTGTCTTGACAATTTCGGTTTGTGCGGTAGCTAGCTTCTCTACCATCTTCGTGAGAGACGAGATCTGTGCTGAGAGATAATCGGTGGGTTGTACATGAAGAAGGCCGGCTGCTCTTGGTGCTCTCCCCTTTGCTCTGGACCATTGTCTTGTGTCACTCGTCATTGTCTCTAAAAGCTCCATTCCTTCTTCAGGAGACTTTGTCATGAAACTTCCTCCTGCAGAGGAGTTTACAAGAAGGCGGTTGGAGTCGTCTAGCCCATTGAAGAATGACAAGCATAGTGATTGGTCGTCTAGGCCATGGTGTGAGCAGTTCAATAGCATCTCTTTGAACCGGTCCCAAGCATCGTATAAAGTCTCGCCTGGTTCTTGGCAGAAGGTGTTTATTTCGCCGATTAGTGCCTCGTCCTGCTTGTGGGATAGTACTTGGCAAGAAACTTAGCCATTTGCTCCCATGTTTGGATGGATTTTGATGGGAGGCTTCGATACCATCTTAGAGCCGAGTCGGACAATGAATGTGGAAAGAGTTGTAGCCGGATCCTCTCGTTCAGATTGCCCGTTTTGCCGAATGAGTTGCAGAAGTCCAAGAAGAGGCTCAAGTGATTTGGAGCATCATCCGGATTCGCCCCACTGAATTTTCCTTGATCCCGAATTGCAGTGATAAAATGGGTTTTGAAGGCCCATTGAGAAGCTTCGTTTGGTGTCAAGGTTGGAAGAACTATCGCTGATGCTCTTCCTTCGGTGTTCGGCCGGTGGTAGTCCTTGAGAGGTCGGTGTTGGATCGGTGGTGTCTCTGACTCGTGGTGATCATCGGCCATGGTGTGATTGAATAAATTCCTTCTGATCCTCCTAAATGATCTTTCAGGCTCGGACCTTGGACTAGCGAGAGGAGAGTTGCTAGTTCGAGTACTTGGCATGCACAGGAGAAAAGAAAAATAGAGTTAAAGGAAACTCAAAATAATGAAACCGAAATTACCGAAACTGGGGAAAAGTGATAGGGACTATCAATTTCCCCGGCGGCGGCGCCAAAAACTTGTTGATAGTTTTAAGGGGTGTTATTGAAAGCACAGAAAAAGGGCAAGTGAACCCTAGTCGGATGTAGTAGTAAAGATGTCGTTCCACTAGGAAATTGGTATATCGATCTCCCTAGTTTCGGTAGTCGGTTATAAAACAGTAAAAAAGGGGGTTTAGCCGAAGGCAAGTGTATTGGTTTGGTTCAAAGAGGAATTGTAAAATAAAAGCAGTAGATAAAATGTGATGTAATGAATTGGAATGGAAAGCACCTTTAGGATGGTTGTAATCCCCTAAATTCACCCCAACTATATTAGTAAACCCACTTCACTCAGGTTGTCTATCTGGACTAATGTAAAGGTCCTTCAAATCATGAATAAACCAACTCTTACCTAGCTTGCTTCCAACTCTCTAATCAAGTAGAGTTCAAATCACTAGATAGCATTGACAACAAGTCCATATTAATAGCCTTAAATTTCACCAACTAATCAAGCTAGCCATAATCTAAGGTTCCTCTCTCTTTTCGGTCACAACTCCCAACTCAAAATCATATGTTGTTGGAAATCACCACAAATGCTATAAATGATCAGGTTATAACATTAATGAAACAAAAGAGAGAAAACAACCGCAATAAATAAAGTGTAGGTTTTACAACATAGATGGGGGATTTAAGTTCATATCCCAATCCCAAAGTGCTAATAGAATTACTCAAGCATAATGATAAGTAAAACTAAGAGAGGGATAGAAGAAGCCATGTTTATGAAGGTGGTTGAGCAATTCTTCCTTCTCTTCTCCTGCTTGGTCTTCTATCTTCTGGTGGAAATGGGATGATAAATGGAGGTGTGTGTGGGTGTTTTAGTAGTAGTGTAAACACTACGTACTGTAGGTGGTGGTATGGATGTAATGGGATGAAGATGATTAGTAGTAGTAGTAATACTACGTACTAGATGGATATATGGAGGATTTATGGAGGGAGAGATAGATGTGTAGAAAATTGTGTGTTTTGAAGTGTTGGGCTCGCACTCTATTTATAGTGTGTATACAGATGAGTAGATAGTGAGTGCGATGGTGTTTTGTTGGTGGATGAAGCTGGAAAGAAGACCAAAGTAACGTGGTGTGTGGTTGGAAAAGAAATTAGATCTGGAAAGTAGAACAATAATCGTGATCGTGATGGATGTAGTCTGGAAAGGAGTATGTAATGGGGCGGCGCTTAATCAAATATTATACCAGCTTTTGAATTACAGACGTGCTACAGAGTTTTGATTCCAGCATGTGGTCCGGGACTTAGGTCTTGTACATAGTCCCGGACCACCCCATTAATTCGTTTCGAGACTTCGCTTCTTGTGTGGTCCGGGACATAGGTTATAGAACAAGTCCCGGACCATGCCTCAATTTGTTTTGAGAGTTGCCTTCTTGTGTGGTCCGGGACTTAGGTTATGGAACAAGTCCCGGACCATGCCTCAATTTGTTTCGAGAGTTGCCTTCTTGTGTGGTCCGGGACTTAGGTTATGGAACAAGTCCCGGACCATGCCTGAAGTTGGTCCGATGAAGATTTTTCTTGGCTCTTTTAGCTTGTTTGAAAAACTATGATCTCCAACAATGACATGAAAATGTTTCTTTCGAGATTAAATGCCTGAAAAAGCACACAAAAACCATAAAAGAAGACAATTGCAACAAAAACATAAAATTACTCATAAGACAGGAATTTAGCGGTGAATGATAACAAATTGGGTCTCAAAAGACCCTTTAGAAATAGGTAAATTCCTGACTTATCAATCCCCAAATCATGGGGAATCCAATTCTTACCTAAATAATCAAACCCCTTAATTAAAGGAGGTTCAAGTCATCAAGTACCATTAAGCAAGCACTCTTAAACAATAGCCCCAAGCATTCACTTCCAGAATCAAGAAAGCAAAAGTTAGGGTTTACTCCCTTCTAGGTCTAGTTCCAAACTCAAGCTCAAATATTGAATGAAACCACCATAAATGCAATAAGGGATCAGTTTAGTGCAATAATTGATATTAAAGGGAATAAAACAAGAGTAATTAATGAGTTAGGTTTCTAGCATTCAATGAGCAAAATGGATTCAAACCCTCATCCTAGGATACAAATGGGACTACTCAGACATAGCTAGAGGAAAGAGCAAAGAAAAGGAAGAATTAGCCATTAGAGGAGCTTCCAAGCTTCAATGGAGGTAGAAATCTTCACTTCCTTCTTCCTCCTTTCTTCTCTTCTCTTCTCCTCTTCTTTTCTCTTATATTTTCGCCTCTCTCTCGTCTGTTTAGGGTTGAAGTCGGGTGTATTTGATAATGAGAAAAGAGTCCCCATAATCAGCTTTTAAAAACGCAGATCTGGGCAGATTTTCCGCCCGTCCGATCGGACCTGTGGGTCGGACGGCCTCCGAAGAAGACAGCATGTGAGAAAAATTAAGTATGTCCGACCCAGATCCGACCCAGGCTTATGGGTCAGACGATTCCAGTAACTTAGGTGTTTGGGAGACCAGGATGTCCGACCCAGAGTGGGTCGGACCTGTGGGTCGGACATGCTCCAGATATTGGCTCTAACTTCCTCTGGGCCTAGAATCTTCATTATGGCTCGGAATTGCTCCCCGTTTGCGTCATTGGAAAGCTTGAAGGATGAGGGATCCGTTGATGCATGCTACTAACTCAAAGGAAGCTCAAAAGTATGCTCAAAATGAGCTTTTATCTAACAAGAGATTAAACTCTATTAGTTAACTATTAATCACTAAAACACTCTATTAAGTGGTGAAACAAGTTATGCATCCAACAGAATAAAAGTAAATGAAGCTCTTAAAATAGCATTATTTCACCACTTATCATGTTCCTGCTTCGATTGTGTCTGATAGAGACCCACGCTTTGTATCTAGATTCTGGCAGAGTTTACATCAGGCTATGGGGACGAAGTTGTCGTTCAGCTCAGCGTACCATCCTCAGTCGGATGGGCAGACAGAGAGGACGAATCAGGTTCTTGAGGACATGCTACGAGCATGCGTGCTTGACTTTGGAGGCAACTGGGACCAGTACGTTGCTTTGATAGAGTTCGCATATAATAACAGCTTTCAGACTAGCATCGGGATGGCCCCGTTTGAGGCTTTGTATGACAGGAGGTGCAGATCACCCATCTGTTGGGATGATCTAAAGGAGAGAGCAGTTGTTGGTCCGGACTTGGTTGAAGATGCTGTAGCTAAGATTCAGTCTATCAGAGAGCGCTTGCTTGTGGCTCAGAGTCGTCAGAAGAGTTACGCCGATCAGAGGAGACGACCTCTAGAGTTTGAGGTGGGCGACCATATGTATCTGAAGGTGTCTCCAGTTCGGGGAGTTGTTCGGTTTGGGAAGAGAGGCAAGCTTAGCCCTCGCTTTGTGGGTCCATTTGAGATCCTCGAGAGGATCGGGCCGGTTGCCTACCATTTGGCTTTGCCACCGTCGTTGGCTGGTGTTCACAGTGTGTTCCACGTGTCTATGCTGAGGAAGTACATTCCGGACCCGTCGCATGTGATAGAGTTTGGTCCGCTTCAGCTTAGGGAGGACTTTACCGTTGAAGCAGCTCCTTCGAGGATCTTAGCTCGAGATGTTCGTAAACTCAGGAGTAAGACCATGCCCTTGGTGAAGGTGCAGTGGTCGGGTTAGTCAGAGGAAGAGGCGACCTGGGAGGTCAAAAGCGAAGTGCGTTATAAGTTTCCCGCCCTCTTCGAGCAGTAGGTATGTTTTAATTTCGAGGACGAAATTCTTTTAAGGGGGAGGTGATGTTATAACCCAAGGTTTCGTTATTATTTTATTTCGTCACAACTTATTTTTTAAGTTGGTTTAATCCTAATTCAGGACATGGAGGTCCTATGGATTAATGAGAAGGGCAAGATAGTCCTTTCCATTATTATTATTTTGGTAAAGGTTTTATCTTATTAATTAAGATATATTAATAACTCCCTGTTAACAACACTGATCACGATTTCTTGCACGATCAGTCGCTCAGCCCTAGAGACGTTCTTCTTCCTCTTCTCTCTTCACGCTGTGTTCCTCATCAATCCGTCCAAGCGCGGCCGTTTTTGAATTTGAATCTCTGCTGGGAATTCATCCTCTCCTTCGCGTTCCGCTTTCTGTTCGGGGTAAGGCATTCAGCTCTCTATCGGTTCTGCAATTGTGTAGAATTTCGCGTTCTAATACTTCCCCCTGTAATCTGTTTGTAAACCAGTGGTTGTTCGTCGTTCCTTGGTCGGTTTCCCCTGCTGTTCCTTGCCGCGATTTCGCATGTGAGAATCATGTTGTGTTCATCGAGTTTCAGCATCTGATTTAAGGGGTTGAGCAGTTTTCTGATTAAGGATTTTGTCTCTACGTTGCTATGGTAATTCAGTGGCTGTTTGGATTGCTTTTTGGGTCTGCGTTACGGCTGTGTCGGTGTTGGATCGTTGCTGTTCAGATTCGAAGACTTATCTGCTGTGTACTGAGGTAGGTGGCTTATGGATTCGGCTTGTGTGTTCAGCCTTGGGGAGTTTCAATTCTGGTTTTGAATGTGTTCTGTCTCCGCTCTGCGTTTGCGAATTCGTCTGTCTAAGTGTTGTTTAATAATGTACAAACCCCAAGGTTGTTTTCTGCAAACTTGAAATGTTTTGACATTGTTTTGGTGCCTCTGTTTGTGTGAAAATCGCCTCTGTTTTCTGAGTTTTTCGGTGCGTCCGAACTTCCGTCCGATCTTGGAAGCTCGGACACGCCCTTCTGCGCTTTGAGTTTTCTGATGTTTTGACGTGTCCGAACTTCCATCCGAGCTTCGATGTTCGGACGGGGTGCGAGGACGAGTCCGGCTTACAAGTCACGAATGGTGTCCGCACTTGTAAGTCCGGACAGATGTTCGGACACACTCATCTCCTTATTCTGTTTTTGCTTCGACCTGTGTCCGAACTTCGTCGTTCGCACACATGTTCGGACCCTACGCGTGTTTGATTTCCAAAGAACGTCCGAACATCCGTCCGAGCTTTGATGTTCGGACACCTCTGTCTCTGCTTCTGTTTTAAGGTTCGACTTGTGTCCGAACATTGATGTCCGGACACAAGTTCGGACGAGCTACTGTTTTGACCACAACTTGCTCGTTTGGGCTCCGTTTTGACTTCCGTTTGCGGGGTTGAATTCCCCTTCTGATTCCCAAGCTACTTATGTGCTTTCTGGTGCCTTTGGTGCACATAAGCTTAATTGTTTTAAGCTTCTGTTTTGGGACCTAGTTATCTCTGTGTCTGACCTTTGGATGGCTGGTCTCGCTGTCTCGTAGCGCGCTATGTAGGATCCTTCTGTTCACGGGTGATGTTCCCCGTTCTGTTCACAGGTGTTTCATCTGTTCTGTTTACGAGTGAGGTTTCCTCATTCTGTTCACGAGCTGGTTGCTCGTTCTGTCTGTATGCTGTGATCAACTAGTGTCCCGCTCTGTTTTCTGATTCTGTTTGACTCTGACTCTGTTTAGTCCTTTATTGTGTGGACTTTGCTTCCGTTTTCTGACATGTTTATGGACTCCTTGCGACTTCTTCTGATTTGTTAATATTCTTAAAATGTTTCGAGCATGCTGGTTGATGAAGTTGGTCATCTACTGGGCATAGTTGTTTGCTCATTCCCCTACTCTATCTAACATTGCAGATTGATCAGCAAAGGTCACTTTGCTCAGCCTCCGGAGTTTAGTTTGCTTTGTTATTTTGGTTCTTTTTGAGACATTGTATTTGATTTTGAGCCTTTGGGCCTCTTCAGTTAGCTTCCGCTTTTGTTAGTTCATTTGGTGGGTTTTGTAATGACTTATGGGATGTTACGACATCATTTTGGTTGTACTTTAATCAAGTGTTCGTTTTGGGCCTTGTTTGATTATCTGTTTAAGTTCGTTTATTAGAGCCTTGCGTTATTATGGAATAATACGCGGCATGTAATACCTCTAACTCCTAGGCCAGTGTTTGGGGGTGTTACACGGAAGGTGCCTTAAGTTTACTTACTGAGGTGGAGGCCAGCAAGGGCGGCGCAATCCTCACTGGTACCTTTCCTGTCAATGGAGTGGCTGCATTAGTACTGTGCGACTCAAGAGCCTCACATACTTTCGTTTCGCCTTCGCTTGCGGGGAAGTTGGGGCTAGACGCTGTAGAGTTACCTGATTTTAAGGTGGCACTCCCGTCTAAGGAGAAGGTCAGTTGCACTCGTCTTTATAGAGGAGCCAATATCCGTATTATGGAGGAGGAATTTCCCATTGACCTAATTGAGTTCAGAGGTCTAGGATTCGACGTTATAGCCGGGATGGATTGGTTGGGGCGGCACAGAGGCCGCATCCTTTGTGCAGAGCACAGACTGTTACTTAAGAGCCCATCAGGAGTGATAGTGTCTTAAAGCCAGAGCCCTAGAGCACCATCAATAAAAGTGATATCTGCTATGTCCATGTACAAGGAAGTCAGGAAGCAGAAGGAAGTGTATTTATGTTATGTTCAGGATGTAGAGCACGACCCAGATTTTGATCCAGATATGCCAGTGGTGTCAGAATTTCCGGATATTTTTCCAAGGGAACTTCCAGGCTTACCGCCATCCAGAAAGGTAGAGTTCTCCATCGAATTACTACCAGGTACCGGTCCCATAGCTAAGGCACCGTACCGTATGGCACCAGCAGAGATGGCTGAGTTGAAGGAACAGTTGAAGGATTTATTAGACAAGGGATACATCTGACCTAGCGTATCGCCTTGGGGAGCACCAGTTCTTTTTGTGAAGAAGAAGGATGGAAGCCTTCGGTTATGTATCGATTACAGAGAGCTTAATGCAGTGTCAGTGAAGAACAAATATCCACTACCACGAATTGACGATTTGTTTGATCAGTTAAGAGGAGCAAAAGTGTTTTCAAAGATTGATTTGAGATCAGGATACCATCAGATACCTATCAGGGAGCAAGACAGAGAAAAGACAGCATTCAAAACACGATATGGCCACTATGAGTTTACAGTTATGCCTTTTGGCTTGTCAAATGCACCGACAGTCTTCATGGATTTAATGAATAGATATTCAGAAAACAGCTGGACAAGACCATGGTTGTATTCATCGATGATATCCTAATTTATTCAAAGTCTAAGGAAGAGCATGAGAGTCACCTCCGACATGTACTCGAGATCTTAAGGGAGAACCAGCTTTATGCTAAGTTCTCTAAGTGTGAGTTTTGGCTAGACCGAGTTTCCTTTCTAGGACATGTTATCTCAGACGCTGGGATCGCGGTGGATCCAGCAAAAATACAAGCAGTTCGCACCTGGCCCAGACCAAAGACAGTGACTGATATCAGGAGTTTCCTTGGGTTAGCAGGTTACTACAGAAGGTTCGTCAGAGACTTCTCCAAAATAGCAAAACCTATGACAAGTTTAATGAAGAAGGACGCACCATTCACATGGACCACAGAATGTGAAACCTCATTCCAGTATTTAAAAGATGCTTTGACATCAGCACCAGTTTTGACCATACCTGAAGGCACAGAGGGTTATGAAGTTTACTGTGATGCATCAGGCAGGGGATTAGGGTGTGTACTCATGCAGAATGGGAAGGTAGTCGCCTACGTGTTGGGATAAAACTTCACTATTATAAATATAGATTTATAGTAAAGTAATAGGCAAGTGTACCTATTCGTAGTAGTATAACAAGTGTCGTATCCACAGAGAGATTGTTCAATTATCCTAGTCAAGGTAGTTAATTAAAAACTGTAAAAAGGGGGTTAGCCGGAGGCAAGCTTGATTTGTTGTTGAATTAGTACAGAAATAATAAAAACAGTAAAAACAGTTGTGAATTAAGTGGATGGAAAATGTGCTAAGGAAGTGAAATCGCCCTATTATAACTCAGATGTTAAATATCCTAGTTTGCTCTTTTTGTCTGTTAAGAATTTTATCTTGTGGCCTTTCTAAATCATAGATAAGGACAACTCTTAATTAATTCAGTAGACTTTTTACAATCAGAAAAGTCTAAAAATCATTAATTAGCTTTAAGCGAGAATTCTTTTTATAACAGCGATGGATTTATCTGCTAATCAAGGAGATAATATCTAACGTTTGTCTTTCTTTGTGGTCTATTCTCAGATTTACAAAATCATTGAAATAAGAGAAACCGTAAATGCATAAAAATGATCAGTTCTTAAACATTTAATAATAGAGAGAGACAAAACAAATTTTTATAAGCAAACTCGGTATTATAAATACGTTGAGTTATTTAGGGGTTAAACACCCATCCTAAACACAAATATAGAATTACTCAGACATCGACAGAAATAAAAACAGAGTAGAGATTGAAATAGTCATTAGTTAGGAACTGCCTGCGAAGAACGGATCTGCACTCGCCTGCCTCTTTTCTCTCTTTGTAAAATACTGGTTCTGTTTGAGTACGTACGTGAATGTGGTGAAATGGTGAAAATAAATAAAAGATGAAGAAGTGTGGTGTACGGGATGAATTAAATGGAAGAGAATGGAGTGTGGAGCTGTTTGTGTGATTTCCTCAGCCTCTGGTCGTACGTGGTGTAGTATTGTGCAGTTATGGTGCTGGGTTTATATAGAGGTTTGGAGGAGGCAGATCCGTACATAAGAATTGATAGTAGGTTGATTGCTGATTTGCTTCATTAATTGCAGGGGACAGAGAGCTGGAACGCGAGATTTAAGGTAGGCGGTGCGGGAGTAGATGGATAACGGAATCAAGTTGCAGAACATCGCGAAGAAGGAGACTGGCGCGTCTCGCGTCCGCCTGTGTCCAACTGTTGTCCGCTTGGTGTCCGCCAAGAACAAGGCGGTTTGCAGCCTTGACGTCCGCCTCCAATAGGGCGGTTGGCTAGGCGGTTGGACTCACGTCCGCCTCTAATCAGGCGGTGGCCTAGGCGGTTGTCTCTGCCGCTGTGCTGTCCGCCTCAAACAAGGCGGTTGCCTTGCATATTGTCCACCTATATTAGGGCGGTTGCCCCATCTTGTCCGCCTGACTCGTCGCATGTGTTGTCCGCCTAAATCCATGCGGACACACACGTGACTTATTTTCTTCAATCTTTGACCGGCTCTAGATTCTTCGTTTGGGCTCCGTTTTCTGAGCCGTTTGCGTCTATGCATCCGTCTCTTCGTCTACTTTACTCCTAGCTTGGTTTTCCTCATGTTAAACCAATAAATTTGTGAGATAAACAACAAAACATAAACTAGAGGAAAACTAACCGAAGTGGAGAAATGAGCAAGAAAAGTGCTAATATAATATATGAAATACACCCATAAAACATGCTCATTTAGACACTTATCACACCCCCACACTTACCTTTTGCTTGTCCCCAAGCAAAACCATGTACCTAAACAAATAGAGAATGCTCAATATTAACAAATACTATTATCAAGGGTAGGATAAAGAAGTCAATAGTACATGATCTTAAACTTTTTAGAGGAGTGTGATCCATCACCTACTGGTGGCATAGGTGTACTCAGGGCAAAAATAAAAATTAGAGTTTCGGGGTATGATCCGGAGTACTTCAATGCTTCTTGATTTAAGGTGACTTTGAGAACTTTTACCATGGTCAACTTCTCTCAAGAATGGGCATTGAGGAGAAAACAAAAGGAAAAATAGAATTATGCATTTGTTTCACTTTTGCATAAGAGATGAGAAGATAATATGTAGGCATTAAGCCTTCATATTTTAAAGAACACTCAACTCTCTTTGTTGGTTACCAATGGTGTCTCGCAAGTCCTTTATTTATTATTATTATTTTTTTTCTTTTCTTTTCTTTTGACAGAGAAGCACCCCTTAGCAATCCCTAAGAAATAAGACAGAAAGAACCCCTGAGTAATAAAAATCCAACCATTTCAGATCATTTGGTCACACCGCATAAAAATGCTCCTCAAAAGTAATCAAAATTTTAAAATTTTTGTTGAATTTGTACCATTTATACCATTTATCCCACAATTCATAACAATATTTATTCTTAAAGAGAACAACCCACATAAAAAGGGTCCACGATATTGAATTTGAACAAACGCAAGATAAGCAGAGAGATTAAGCATTTTAGCACAAAATGTCGCCGAAAAGGGCACACTCCCCCACACTGAAATTGAACAATGTCCTCATTGTTCACCAGAAAAAACAAGGGAAAGTTTCAGAATGCCTTTTTGGTAAGTAGACAAAATAGAGAGAACACGAAGCTCACGAATAGTCATTTAAGCACATAAACTCTCCTCTGCAGATTTTATTTAAATAAAAGCATAATAAACGAAACTGGTTGAAATACCCCAAACTTATTAACATGGATTAAATACCTAATCACATTAATTAAGGCCTAAACATGCCTTAAAAGTCAACTGAGAACAACAGTGGTCAACATAAACAAGATGTTGCACCCTTTGACTGTTAAGGGTAATAAATACCCAAATGAAATATGTAGGACCTAAAAATTTGTCCTAAGTCTATTAACATAATATTAAACATATTATAATTGTTGGGCAACACTCCAACACAAAGAAAAGCACTTTCATGCTTCAAGGTCAAAAAGGGCAAAAATGTGCTCTAAGAAACCTTAAAGGTCTAATGACCTCTAAATGATATAAATTGAATTACATGATCAAATATCATGTAAGGAACACAACAAGACCGTTGTCAAAAAAACAGAGCTCAGAAACACCAGGCAACACAAAATGTGCGCTAAAACTCCTTAAAGCACGTTTTTGTGAAATTGTCTTTTAAATTGGTTTTAAATGGGCTAAAAGGTTATAAATACCTTTAAATATAATAAATATCATATTATATGATATTAGGAATTTAATTTCCAAATTTTACAGATTTTTACAAATTTAATATTAAAATATTAATAAAACCCTGAAGTGGGGCCCGCAGGAGTCAAAATGACCAAGTTTGGTCAATGGGCAGCTAATGACCCATTTGCCCTTGTGGAAATCGGCTGGCATGGAGTGGGAGACAGCATAAGTCATTGATTGACAATAATGCTGCCTAATACAAAAAGAATAGTAAAAAGCTTAATTTCTTACCTTTTTCAATTATTTCACACCTTACCCATCATTTTCCTTCCTCCTTGTCCGTTCCCACTCATCCCAGCCGAGCTCCTCCCTTCCATTGAAGCTCTCAAGGTCTGTTCTTGAGCATGGAAGGCAAACCTAGCTCCTAAGCTCCTAATGTAAGTGTTTTAATGTCATTTTTAGCTCTTTTTCTTCATCTCTCTTCACTACCAACCCTAAATTTCGTGGCTCAACAATTCCTATGGCTTATTCTCAGTGTTCTAAGGTTAGAACAAGAGCTAAACTCGGTTGAGACCAGTAGAGGGACCAAGGTTGTTCAAATCTACATTTTAAGGTAAAAATGTGCTTTAAGCTCATAACTTTTGATTCCCTTCGAGTTTGGCTGTGAAATTTTTGCCATAGCCTCATCTTCTTCTCCTTTTCATGTGGGATCTGTTGGCTAGCCATTTGGAGCAAGATGGCCGAGATCCAAGAGAAATACTCTCTTTTAAGGCATTTTTCCAAGGTAAACCTAATAACAAGGTAGCACTTCGAGATCTAACTATTTCCTATGTCAATATGGTGGATCTAACACCTTGTGGTGTGTTTGATTCAGGTCGAAACCACTTAGAACTTTCCTTGCATTCTTAAGGTAATTTTTGCCTTAAATCTTACATTAAATTACTCCTTATGGTTAGATCTTGCTTAGAGACTAACTAGGCCTTGTTTTCTGCTTGAAAACATGTAAACAAGCTGTGGAGATTTTCTACTCAAGGTGGCCGAACCAAACAAGGCTTTACCTAAGCTAAATCAAGGTATAAATCACTTAAAACCTTAATTTGATACATTAACACAAGTTTAAGTGTGTGTATATTAATTGCCGTGAGTGAAGGAAAAACAAGGTCTTGTTTGACCTTAAAATGTTTAAGGAATGGTTTAATAATTTTATAACTAATTAAACAAGCATAATGTCAAATTTAAGACATTATGTGGAAGTTTGGTAATTAAACAAAGAATCTATGGTGAGGCCGAAAATTTATATGTATTTTGGGACATTTATGTGTAATTATTTTGTGAGCAATGTTTGTAATAAGGCCATGTATTTTAGGCCATTTTTTTATGCATTTACAAGCTTTTATTTAAGTTTAGGTGATATATAATTATTACCGAAATAAATGGGGTCTTAGGTGTAATTAAATTAAATTTGGGGCTTTAGAATAATAAGGCCGAAAATTAGAGTTAAAAAGGAGTTAAAATAAGTTTATAAGATTTTATAAAGTTTTGGGGTTAAATGGTGATTTTTAGAAAGTTTGGGTGTAAACCGTAAATAAAAGAATTGGTGGTCAAGGAAATATTAAGGTGGTCAACCTTGACCATATGCTAGGTTTTGACCAAAATAAATAAGTTAGATAACTTATTTAAGGTTTTATAATAAGTTATGTATTTATGGTAATATTTTTATAACATATGTGGTAAATATGTATTACCAAAATAAAGGGTGTACAATGGTATTTTTAAACACCCATGGGCTATTAGGAATTTTTAGGAATTTATTGAGTTGTTTTTGGAATTAAAATGAACTATATATGTATAATATATAGTTATTATGTCATTATGACACTTTGGAGAAAAATAGATGGTGGAATGGTAAATACCAAGAGTATATGGGTTAATAAGGATATTTATAACCCTTTGGTAAAATTTGGAGATTTTTAGAATTATTTAAGAGTATCTATTGAGATATGTATATAGATATATTTTTAATGATATGTAAAAACTATATGTTATAAATAGGGCCACATGGCAATTATAGAATAGCACAAGGGCTGTTCGAATTTACAAAAAATAACCATAGGTTATACTCTTTTATAAGTTAGAAATGTTATATTGAATGGTATATATAACATGGTGAAAAGAAAGGGGTGATTTGGTAAATAAAGGAAATTATGGTTTAAGGAAAGTATAAGGTTTAATATATGCCTATGAGGCAATATACAATAGTTTTTGTATAAAACTATAGGTTATGAGTTAAAGAAAATAAAAATATCATATCAAATGGTATTAGTATTTTGGTATAACATTACATAATGTTATGTGGTCAAAAAGGGATTTAAATAAATTCAAGGGCTATACAGAATTAATAAGAGTTGGAAAATGAATTTTAGACTATGGTCTACAATGTCATAAATGTTATGACAAATATATGGTATTAAGGTGGTTTAAGGGAATTATATAAGGAGGGTACTCACATAAAATAATGTGACAAACGATAAATAATGGGATTTATTAACTAAGGTGTTATGGAATAAACCTTAGGAGTTGTAATTATACAACATAAAATGTTACATAATATTAGGATAATAATCTTAATATAAGTTGTATAATATAATACAACTAATGGGAACAATCATCTAATAAAAGATGATAAAATGTAACATAAAATATAAGAGTTTATGAAACTCATGAGAATTACCTACGTGGTAAAAATATATATACATACACAAGAATAATGTATATAAGGTGGATATATATATATTTTGGTTGAAAACCATATGGTTTAATGGTGGTGGTTATTTAAAAAAATATATAGTTACAAACTATATGTTATGGGTTTTTGGGCCAAATACTATTTGCTAAAGATAATGAATTATATAATACATGGTATGATAAGGAATGGTGGAAAAAACATAATACAATATGGAAAAAAATATACAATATAACATAATCATGCATGCATACATGCAACTATAGGTTATATACCTAAACTAGTGTGGATAAGATTAAAAGAAATATAAGGAATTAAACTTAACAGTTGAATAGTTTTGACGTACGCGTTTTAAGTAACAAAGCCGACTGTTTTAGAGAAACCCGTACACAACTGTAGAAAACAGGGTGAACTGTCGGGGTTACTTATAATTCGGAAATACCGGATGTAGTTAGTCATGGAGACTGACTTATAGTTTTTATTACCGTTTAGAGTACTTCTGACAAGGACGCTTGACGAGCTAACGGACTACACGGAGCGTAGGATCTTGCTGATTCATACTCCACCGTAATACAGTCAGGGTGAACGGTATGTAAGGGGTTTGCCGAGTTGTCCTAAGGTTGCTCCTTGGGCTCGGATTTGGTTGATATAACTTGTGTGTTGTTATATGTCTCTGGTTGTCTTTGAGGGCTTCCTCAATTCAGGCTTCTGTGTGATCTGTGATAAGATTGTTTGCCTGAATGTGTTAATTGTATATTTATAGCTGCTTATTATTTACTGTTGTTGAGTTAACAGTATTGGTTCGTATATATGAACCTATATATATAAAACGAACTAGCGGCTATGGTGCTATCTTATATGAAAAATAAGGAACGTAAGTAAAACGTTGTAGCACTATGATAATAACACATACATATTATCTGAGACTTTGTACGGAGCATTGGCCTTTTCTATACGCCGCTCTCGTATCTAACACTGGATCCCGAGTTTACAAACTCCGGATTGGACTAATGACCTTAGTCTGCTGTGTTAGAAAATTTGGTAATGCGATGCGATGCGATGGTATAATTAATTAATTAATGGAATGGAAGGAAAGCCAAGAGGATGTGGCTCTTGGTGCGCGCTGTGATCACAAAAACGATACCAGGATGTCCGCGTACGGGTCCGTAAGTATCAAGAAAATTCCCGTGAGCTAGAATGGCTCGTTGGTCGGAGACTCTACCCGTTGGAGTGGCTACTGCCGTGGGTGACCCGCCATAATATATGGGTAACTAGAGACGTGTCGTTTTAACGAGACATTGTCACTAGGTATAACTGAACAACTAAAACAATTGAAACTTATACAGTGGCGAACAATATCATGGACGAGACTTAATACTTGTTTATTATTCTCGTTGTTTCGCTTTGTTGTTCATTGGTTATACTTGTGGATATTTTATTGTGTGTTGATGGTTGGATGGAGCCTACAAGGCTAAGGTAAATCAAATATGAAAACTGTACGCTACGGCGATTGTACATTGTACAATACATTGTTGTTGTTGTTCGATACGTTCGATATATAATGTGGTTAGTGATATTTAAATGATTGTTTGGTTTGGATGGATGGTTAACATTTATGGATATTTGGATGGTTGATTATGTATATTATACATTTATTATGCTACAGTATTGAATATAACTGTAAAATGGTAAAGCATGAAACCGATCTTATATAATGGTTAAAATGACAAGTGACCATTAGGGTCCAGGCCCGGCATACTCAGCGTCTATCGCTGATACTACACCATTTCAGGTTGTTGATCATTGTCGGAGCTGAAGAGCAGGAACAGGGTAATGGAGACGTTGTATAGAAATGAAGATGGTGTATGGTCTTATGGTAAGGTTGTGTATTTTCAGGATTGGGTAGATGCTCACTTGTCGATGTTTATGATTTATGGATTTAGTGATGTATAGGAATTTCTCGTTATCACTGCGGTTAGCAGTTTATTTATTTTGGAAGTTGGATGTAGTTTGGCTACGTTGCTCGCATGGGCGAGTAATGGCCGGTGACACCCGAGTGAGTTTGTAATAGTTATTTATTTACCGCTGCGAGACGTTTTTATTTATTGCTACGTGAGGGATTATATCGTGATTATGGAGAGGGGTGTTACAAAAGTGGTATCAGAGCGGAGTACCGCTCTGATGACGAAAAGTAGGTTAAGACAGTGAGCTTAGGACTTGGGAAATATTGGAAACATTTGGGAGTACGAGACGATTCGTCTCAAAAGATATTGTGTCTAGTAACGCAAATTGCGTGACAGGTAGCCTTTTAGGCAATTAATATCTATTGGTTGTGTACGGTAATTTACCGAGTATTTATGTGACATACTGTACTACAGATGTCTGGTGGAACTAGAGGGCGTGGTACTGGAAGAGGTGGAGGCGGGACCCCGGCATTACAGGAGTTGCTGAGACGGTTGCAGCCGTTCTTGCACAGCTGGGTACTCAGATAGGAGGAGCACCAGCCCACCCGCCACAGCCCAGGAAACGAACTGGCTGAAGTCAGTTACAAAGACCCGACCACCTACATATTCTGGGGAACCAGACCCCGTAGCTTTAGAGCGTTACATCGTTGAACATGAGAAAGCATTTGAAGCCTTACAAGTACCTGACGACAAGAGGGTCGCCATTGCTGCTTTCCATCTGAGGGATGCAGCCAGCACTTGGTGGAGGTTGGTCAAGGACCAGCACCTGGCTACGCCCGACTTTTCGTGGGCTGCCTTTGTAGAATTACTGAGAGGAAAATACTACCCGGCGCACCTCAAACAGAAGAAGCGCCAGGAGTCCGAGACACTGACCCAAGGAGGTCTGACCGTGGATGAGTATTACGCTCGATTCATTGGTCAGCTGGACTTCATTCCCGGTGTGGATTACTCAGAGACCGTGAAGGTCGAGAAGTTCCGGGGAGGACTATTATTTCGCATTCAGATGGCGATGGGTGCTACCCTCTACACTACCATCCAGGTGCTAACATAAAAGCCATAAGATTCTTTACTTACTACATTACCAATTGACTTTGTGAGAACTTACCAAGGAGATTCCAGGAGTGTTATGAGGCTGCCTCGAGGACGGAGCTAATGCTCCAGACTCGGGAAGAGACTCTAGGGGCAAAGAAAAGAAAGAACCCTGAAGGAGAGTCTGAGGGTGGAGGAGCATCTCCAGGAGGAGGCCAGAAAAAGGGAAAGTAAGGACTTATCCCACTCTAAATTGTTTACCATACTAAATACCTTATAAATACTGACCCGAACCAAAAAAACAACTGAAGTTTTTTTTTTCCAAAAGAAAGGGCAACAGGGTCACAAGGGAAAGAAAGGGAAAGAGCCCGTCCTTCGGTTGACCGGCCCAGCTATTGATGCTAAGCCTCTGAGATCTGCACCTCCTAAGGGTGAGAACACCTACCTCTTAAATTACATTGTAATCTTAACCTTTATATCATCAGATTTTAACTTAAACTTAAATACTACCATCAGGCACCGGACAGCCCCAGCGCCATTTTTACTGTAAGCGTTGTGGGAAGGACCACCCAGGGGTCGACTGCGAAGGCCGCAAAGTCGAATGTCGGTGCTGCCACAAAGAGGCCATAGGGAATTTGAATGCTGGATGAACCCAGAGAGCCGTAATTACAGGCCACCAAAGAATACTCAGAAGACCTCAGCTGGAGGATCTGGAGTACCACGAGGCGGTCAAATGGCCAGACATCTACTGATGCTGGAGCCCTGAAGGGCAAGGGAGTAGATAGGGCATGAGTACCCTAACTCCATGAGACCGCTGGTGGAAGACTTTTACTTACTATGTTGTGTGCTTACTTGAATGTAAGAGGAGCTATGTTATAAGTATGTGGGAGTGTGTCATTGACCACTCGCCTTTTGTGTAAGACTTTGGGATTAGTTGTGTTTACTCAGTACCAAAAGCTTTAACCTTGACGATTTATATATGAACAGGATTAATGCTTACATTACCATGTAGCCTATACTCTATGACACAGAGTCAATGAGACCGGAATTACTGAACCAGAATTTCCACCTGCATGGCGCACTTGCTATTGCAAGCGCTATGACAAGAAAACCACTGAAATTTCCATCTGCCTTGCGCACTTGCTACAGCAAGTGCAGCGACAGCAACAGCAACAGTAACAGCTACTGCAAATGCAACTGCAACAACTACTACTTTTAACCTTTTATAAAAAAAACTGTTTTTCAAACTTTTTCAGAGAAACCTGGAGATTAGAAACCTATGCAACCTTTGGAAGGACCGTTAGTCCAACCATTGCAACTGGACAAATTAACAGCCACTATGACTGTAAAACACACCAGTTTAAACGTTCGAGGAAGTTTCAGACAGGGCTTATTAGCCAAATACCACAGTGTATACTTGCATTTAATGCTAATCACTACTAGTGATACATGTTTAGTCCTTATGGACAAGCATACCCTTTGTAGATGCACCACCGTCAGTGAGGATGGTTGGGAAGTGAAGAGCCAAGTTGCTCAAACTATTATGCAATCTGCAATGCATCCAATTACATGGATGAGGGGACGAATATGAATTATGGATGAGAATGATAAAAAAAACAGGGAGAAAAAGAAAAAAAATGTGTTGTACTCAATGAGATCAAAAAAAAAGGGAGAAACAAGTTGCTAATATAGCACGGATTTTACTTACACCGAGTTGAATATACCAGTCTATGATACGAATTATCACACGGATGCCACAAAGGCAATAACACTTATTACGGATAACCGATAACACGAACTATTAGACAAAAAAGGTAGAAGCAAAGAAGACAAAAAAAAAAAGCAAGCAAAAGAAGACAAAAAAAAAGAAGAAGAAAAAAAAAAGGGATATCCATCAAAGGGAGATTGACAACAGAATACTTCACTATAACCGTGTGACAGACATTACCAGTTTACTAAACGAGTCATGGGACGACCGCACTCCGTTAGGAGCATGTGGGCCTGACAGACTTATTTTGAGTTAGTCGGGTAAGTAGTAATGTATCAGTACGGTACCCCATGCAAGTAGACAAGTAGTGTTAGGAACGCGAGAAGTAGTCAACTCCATTCTACGGACAGTAAGAAGGATTACCTCGAAGATGGACGAGAAGAGCCGCAGTTAAAACAACGGGCTAAAAAAAAAAGAAAAGAAAAGAGAGACCTTCAACAGAGAACAGTGGACAGTATACAGAGAAGACAAAGGAACAGTTTAAGACAGGGAAACCAAAAAAAAAAAAAAACAGGAAAACCCATTATGGACGAAAATATGAGAACCCTCATAAGGATCAAGCAAATGCTTGCAATCCAGAGGAAATCTACCAGATGATATGGACATAAACGCGTGAATCACGCGAGGAGAAAGATAAAGCTATATGATAGCAGATACCTTAGCAAGCAAAGAACAATGGATTTGGAATGTACCACTCACAGGATAATTCGCAACATCTTTCTCGCTCATGAGATATTAGTTGAGCGTTTACGTCTGCACTCTGTATGACTGAGTGTTTTGGTATTGCACTCGTGCAGTTATTAATCTAGTGAGAACGCAGAAAGATAAAGTGGATATCAACAAGATGTGTAAAAAAAAAGGGAACTATAACAGTGTGTTACTCCGGAACAAAACACCAGGAGACATGATGACAAACATCATCTTTGTGGACATTTAGGCTGGTACGTCTTAGTATTACAAAGACAAGTGCAAAAGCACTAAGTACTAACAATGGCCAATGTCATAGTATACCTCAACTGAATATCAGTGAGAAAAGACACACGCATGTATGCTAGTGATCCAAACAAGTGGATTCACAGCAATGAAAAAAAAAAGAAAGAAGAAAGGCAATTGAGCCTGTGTTCATGGGTCTGCACCTCATACGGAGCGAGTGGGCCCATTAGAAAATTTGGGAAAGAGCACAATTTTTAGTGCCACATCCCTTACGAATTGTGGAGCCCAGAAGGGCTAGAGTCACCCGTCTCTCTGATATGAGGATAATCCACGAGTTGGTGAACTCTTTGAGAGCCAAGTATCCAGCGCTCCTTGTTGAGCGGCTGTTGTATACTTGTGGGGTACGGGGGCGTAACCCTTTTTAAGGGGGGTAGAGCCTCTTGGCTGTGCACATGTGTGCACTAAGTTTTCGACTGTTTGATATGCATTGCATACAAAAAAAAGAGAATTGGTGGTGTGCGGGGCATACGAGGTTTGTTTGGTTAGTATGTGAATTATTTAATATGCATAGCATACAGTGAATTGGTTTTGTTGGTTATGGTTGGTACGCGGGGCGTGCGTTGTTTGGTTTGTTTGTGTGTGATGTACACTTGTATGTACGTATCTTACGAGATACCTGTATGAATGTTGTATGTACACCATGTGTGTAACACTTCTCTTATGCTATTTGTGATATGTATTCATATTGCTTTATAGAATGATTACATATGGTATCGCCTAGATACGAAATGAATCATTAGATATGGAATGTGGAACAATGGAATGTTATGGACACCTCAGGGAGGTTGTCAGGGTTGTAGAACTGATAGGAAATGATGGTGCTGATGGATCACCTATATCCATATATGATTGAACTAACGCCACAACGTGATGGCTATGTGCTGTATATGCGCAACACAATGTGTGTAAATGATATATCAGATAGATATACATTATGGGAATAATGGGTAGTTATACATTTATATACTTACCTATTTAATTGAGAGACTTCGGGACGAAGTCTTTTTAAGGGGGGTAGACTGAAATACCCCAAACTTATTAAACATGGATTAAATACCTAATCACATTAATTAAGGCCTAAACATGCCTTAAAAGTCAACTGAGAACAACAGTGGTCAACATAAAACAAGATGTTGCACCCTTTGACTGTTAAGGGTAAATAAATACCCAAATGAACTATGTAGGACCTAAAAATTTGTCCTAAGTCTATTAACATTATTAAACATATTATAATTGTTGGGCAACACTCCAACACAAAGAAAAAGCACTTTCATGCTTCAAGGTCAAAAGGGCAAAAAGTGCTCTAAGAAACCTTAAAGGTCTAATGACCTCTAAATGATATAAAATTGAATTACATGATCAAATATCATGTAAGGAACACAACAAGACCGTTGTCAAAGAAAACAGAGCTCAGAAACACCAGGCAACACAAATGTGCGCTAAAACTCCTTAAAGCACGTTTTTGTGAAATTGTCTTTTAAATTGGTTTTAAATGGGCTAAAAGGTTATAAATACCTTTAAATATAATAAATATCATATTATATGATATTAGGAATTTAATTTCCAAATTTTACAGATTTTTACAAATTTAATATTAAAATATTAATAAAACCCTGAAGTGGGGCCCGCATGAGTCAAAATGACCAAGTTTGGTCAATGGGCAGCTAATGACCCATTTGCCCTTGTGGAAATCGGCTGGCATGGAGGTGGGGAGACAGCATAAGTCATTGATTGACAATAATGCTGCCTAATACAAACAAGAATAGTAAAAAGCTTAATTTCTTACCTTTTTCAATTATTTCACACCTTACCCATCATTTCCTTCCTCCTTGTCCGTTCCCACTCTGCCCAGCCGAGCTCCTCCCTTCCATTGAAGCTCTCAAGGTCTGTTCTTGAGCATGGAAGGCAAACCTAGCTCCTAAGCTCCTAATGTAAGTGTTTTAATGTCATTTTTAGCTCTTTTTCTTCATTCTTCATCTCTCACTACCAACACCTAAATTTCGTGGCTCAACAATTCCTATGGCTTATTCTCAGTGTTCTAAGGTTAGAACAAGAGCTAAACTCGGTTGAGACCAGTAGAGGGACCAAGGTTGTTCAAATCTACATTTTAAGGTAAAAATGTGCTTTAAGCTCATAACTTTTGATTCCCTTCGAGTTTGGCTGTGAAATTTTGGCCATAGCCTCATCTTCTTCTCCTTTTCATGTGGGATCTGTTGGCTAGCCATTTGGAGCAAGGATGGCCGAGATCCAAGAGAAATACTCTCTTTAAGGCATTTTTCCAAGGTAAACCTTAATAACAAGGTAGCACTTCGAGATCTAACTATTTCCTATGTCAATATGGTGGATCTAACACCTTGTGGTGTGTTTGTTCAGGTCGAAACCACTTAGAACTTTCCTTGCATTCTTAAGGTAATTTTTGCCTTAAATCTTACATTAAATTACTCCTTATGGTTAGATCTTGCTTAGAGACTAACTAGGCCTTGTTTTCTGCTTTGAAAACATGTAAACAAGCTGTGGAGATTTTCTACTCAAGGTGGCCGAACCAAACAAGGCTTTACCTAAGCTAAATCAAGGTATAAATCACTTAAAACCTTAATTTGATACATTAACACAAGTTTAAGTGTGGTATATAATCAATTGCCGTGAGTGAAGAGAAAAACAAGGTCTTGTTTGACCTTAAAATGTTTAAGGAATGGTTTAATAAATTTTATAACTAATTAAACAAGCATAAATGTCAAATTTAAGACATTATGTGGAAGTTTGGTAATTAAACAAAGAATCTATGGTGAGGCCGAAAATTTATATGTATTTTGGGACATTTATGTGTAATTTATTTTGTGAGCAAATGTTTGTAATAAGGCCATGTATTTTAGGCCATTTTATTTATGCATTTACAAGCTTTTATTTAAGTTTAGGTGATATATAATTATTACCGAAATAAATGGGGTCTTAGGTGTAATTAAATTAAATTTGGGGCTTTAGAATAATAAGGCCGAAATTAGAGTTAAAAAGGAGTTAAAATAAAGTTTATAAGAGATTTATAAAGTTTTGGGGTTAAATGGTGATTTTTAGAAAGTTTGGGTGTAAACCGTAATTATAAAGATTGGTGGTCAAGGAAATATTAAGGTGGTCAACCTTGACCATATGCTAGGTTTTGACCAAAAAAATAAGTTAGATAACTTATTTAAGGTTTTATAATAAGTTATGTATTTTATGGTAATATTTTTATAACATATGTGGTAAATATGTTATTACCAAAAATAAAGGGTGTACAATGGTATTTTTAAACACCCATGGGCTATTAGGAATTTTTAGGAATTTATTGAGTTGTTTTTGGAATTAAAATGAACTATATATGTATAATATATAGTTATTATGTCATTATGACACTTTGGAGAAAAATAGATGGTGGAATGGTAAATACCAAGAGTATATGGGTTATAAGGATATTTATAACCCTTTGGTAAAATTTGGAGATTTTTAGAATTATTTAAGAGTATCTTTTGAGATATGTGTATAAGATATGATTTTAATGATATGGTAAAACTATATGTTATAAATAGGGCCAATGGCAATTATAGAATATACAAGGGCTGTTCGAATTTACAAAAAATAACCATAGGTTATACTCTTTTATAAGTTAGAAATGTTATATTGAATGGTATATATAACATGGTAAAAGAAAGGGGTGATTTGTAAATAAAGGAAAATTATGGTTTAAGGAAAAGTATAAGGTTTAATATATGCCTATGAGGCAATATACAATAGTTTTGTATAAAAACTATAGGTTATGAGTTAAAGAAATAAAAATATCATATCAAATGTATTAGTATTTGGTATAACATTACATAATGTTATGTGGTCAAAAAGGGATTTAAATAAATTCAGGGCTATACAGAATTAATAAGAGTTGGAAAATGAATTTTAGACTATGGTCTACAATGTCATAAATGTTATGACAATATATGGTATTAAGGTGGTTTAAGGGAATTAATATAAGGAGGGGTACTCACATAAAATAATGTGACAAACGATAATAAATGGGATTTATTAACTAAGGTGTTTGGAATAAACCTTAGGAGTTGTAATTATACAACATAAAATGTTACATAATATTAGGATAATAATCTTAATATAAGTTGTATAATATAATACAACTAATGGGAACAATCATCTAATAAAAGATGATAAAATGTAACATAAAATATAAGAGTTTATGAAACTCATGAGAATTACCTACGTGGTAAAAATATATATACATACACAAGAATAATGTATATAAGGTGGATATATATATATTTTGTTGAAAACCATATGGTTTAATGGTGGTGGTTATTTAAAAAAATATATAGTTACAAACTATATGTTATGGTTTTGGGATGCAAATACTATTTGCTAAAGATAATGAATTATATAATACATGGCATGATAAGGAATGGTGGAAAAATAATACAATATGGAAAAAATAATACAATATAACATAATCATGCATGCATACATGCAACTATAGGTTATATACCCTAAACTAGGTGTGGATAAGATTAAAAGAAATATAAGGAATTAAACTTAACAGTTGAAATAGTTTTGACGTACGCGTTTTAAGTAACAAAGCCGACTGTTTTAGAGAAACCCGTAACAAACTGTAGAAAACAGGGGTGAACTGTCGGGGTTACTTATAATTCGGAAATACCGGATGTAGTTAGTCATGGAGACTGACTTATAGTTTTATTACCGTTTAGAGTATACTTCTGACAAGGACGCTTGACGAGCTAACGGACTACACGGAGCGTAGGATCTTGCTGATTCATACTCCACCGTAATACAGTCAGGGTGAACGGTATGTAAAGGGGTTTGCCGAGTTGTCCTAAGGTTGCTCCTTGGGCTCGGATTTGGTTGATATAACTTGTGTGTTGTTATATGTCTCTGGTTGTCTTTGAGGGCTTCCAATTCAGGCTTCTGTGTGATCTGTGATAAGATTGTTTGCCTGAATGTGTTAATTGTATATTTATAGCTGCTTATTATTTACTGTTGTTGAGTTAACAGTATTGGTTCGTATATATGAACCTATATATATAAACGAACTAGCGGCTATGGTGCTATCTTATATGAAAAATAAGGAACGTAAGTAAAACGTTGTAGCACTATGATAATAACACATACATATTATCTGAGACTTTGTACGGAGCATTGGCCTTTTCTATACGCCGCTCTCGTATCTAACAACACTGGATCCCGATTTACAAACTCCGGATTGGACTAAGACCTTATCTGCTGTGTTAGAAATTTGGTAATGCTATGCGCCTGCGCATGGTATACTTAATTTTAATGGAATTGAAGGAAGCCAAGAGGATGTGGCTCTTGGTGCGCGCTGTGATCACAAAACGCTACCAGTCCGCGTACGGGTCCGTAAGTATCAGAAAAATCCCGTGAGCTAGAATGGCTCTTTGGTCGGAGACTCTACCGTTGGAGTGGCTACTGCCGTGGGTGACCCGCCATAATATATGGGTAACTAGAGACGTGTCTTTTTAACGAGACATTGTCACTAGGTATAACTGAACAACTAAAACAATTGAAACTTATACAGTGGCGAACAATATCATGGACGAGACTTATACTTGTTTATTATTCTCGTTGTTTCGCTTTGTTGTTCATTTGGTTATACTTGTGGATACTCTATTGTGTGTTGATGGTTGATGGAGCCTACAAGGCTAAGGTAAATCAAATAAGAAAACTGTACGCTACGGCGATTGTACATTGTACAATACATTGTTGTTGTTGTTCGATACGTTCGATATATAATTGTGGTTAGTGATATTTAAATGATTGTTTGGTTTGGATGGATGGTTAAACATTTATGGATATTTGGATGGTTGATTATGTATATTATACATTTATGCTACAGTATTGAATATAACTGTAAAATGGTAAAGCATGAAATCGATCTTATAATAAGATGGTTAAAATGACAAGTGACCAATAGGGTCCAGGCCCGCATACTCAGCGTCTATCGCTGATACTACACCATTTCAGGTTGTTGATCATTGTCGGAGCTGAAGAGCAGGAACAGGGTAATTGGAGACGTTGTAT